>JAOSYY010000009.1:9755568-9767699 GCA_025727935.1 Hebomoia glaucippe | reverse complement strand
AATATTGCGACTATAAATGGATAAATAAAGTATCCTATCTTTTAAGTTGGAGCATAGCACTCATTTTAAAGAAAAAAAATCGTTAAAATCGTTAAAATTTATATTAGAGCACACTATAGCAGGTTAATAACCTAGTTGTAGACCCCTTTTTTTGTAAAGAATCAGTTAAAAAAGTTCTTATTGGTTTTAATAAGACAAAATTTATGTATTATTTCAAATTATCCTTGATGAAAATTAACATTATTATATTGTAAAAAATAATTAAAAATGATTCGCCTCTCATATCAGAACTCAAAATTACACTTAATCATAGAAGGCGATTATAATTATTAAGTTAGGTCCAAGTTCCAAGCTTTAAAATTTGCACTCACAAAACCGCTTTGAATATTAAAACAATAAACGTATGAAGTTAATAGCATTACATATATACTTACCATTAAGAGCCTAGCGGGTGAACGTGTTCACAGTTAATAAAATTAACTACGAGAAGGTTCGCTCAGGAACAGATGGTGTTGCCTAAATTAAATTCGTAATTTATGCTTTTTGATATTAAAACTATTTCGGGCAAAGCGAAATATACATGTACGAATATATTGTCTTATTTTCAGTGAATTTATTACTCTTTGAAATTATAAAATATTTTATTATTTAAGTATTATTACGTATTAAAGATTGCACTTCCAAAAACCGCATATGTATCTATATGTATATTTACTACATTATAATTTTAAATTCAGTTTTTGTTTATTATAACCTCCTTAAAAACAGATAAATTATCTGATAGGCAGTGACTGTTGTTATCTACTCGATTTAAAATATATTTTATGAAAATTTGTATGGATGAAAAAAAGATTTTCACATTTTCATTTATGAATCAGCGTAAAGAAATCAGAAACAGATTATGATAACAAAAACGTGGCTCTGACTCTTCCTTAACATCTGCTGAAGAAGTCTGGCCTCCAATTATTTAGGTCAATAAGACAAAGATAAATTATCACAAAAGATGGGAACAAATGAAGATTAGATGACAGGCTTCATTAAATGAATGAGCTCGTTTAAAAAATAATTCAGATTCATATTTATTATAAAAGGGAATAAAAATATGAAAGATAAGCATAAGATTAACGTTGTAGAATAATTCAGCAATGAGCTGTCGATCATTTTATTTCGAGCATTCGGAAATTTATCTAACTGCAAGTCGTTATTTGTTTCAAAGCTTTCCAATCTATGGAATTTCAATATTCTTCACACGCTTAGTGTTCGATAATTAGTTGAAGTAAGAGGAAAAATGTGGAAAAATATAAATGCGTTACAGAACTGAATGGACCCCATGAATTTTAGTGTAGTAATGGTTACCACTAGACCAAGTGGAACGACGTACTTGAAGCTGTCAACAAAATATTACCACTAGCCATACCATATATAAAAATAATATATAACACACAAATAATTTAAAACAATTTACTTAAACTGGAAGTGCGGAAGTACAACGCTCGATGGCAATTCCTTTGGCCGTAGTTGCGGTAGGAGGTGATACGACAATTTACATTAATTCGCTATATTTTTGTTTCTCTGTCGGGAGTAATCCGTAGCATTATGCAAACGGTCTCCTTGACCTGATTCTAAATTGTTTGCTCATTATTTTTACTTTATTTTAAGAGACAAACTAACAAATGCTTTAGTAAGTTTAAAAGTAGCTCGCGAATAGCTTAAATTAAACGCTTTCAAATAGAATTACGACAAATTAAAACATTCTCAGTTGCATTAAGTCGAGTTAGTTGCACTTTAACGTCAGCTAATTACAGTAATTAGGCAGTATTAATTATTAAAAAAGAGATTTTTTGATTTCCCATTTCTTTTAATAATAACCTGTATTTAAATAATTGGCTAATTAAAACCGATAAAAATATTGAAGATATTTTTTTTACTAACAGAACTTTTTACATATTTTGCTCAATTAAAAAAAAAACTAATAAGTATTCTGGGCATTTTCTTATGGCAATACTCTTAAATATAATTAGGATTTTAACAATAAAAAAAATTTAATCGCGGATAACTTTTAGCAGAGACAATATACGTGTTAAATTTCCAACAATTTTTTATATGGTTACACCAGCTGTATTTGCTATGCTATAAACAACCAGACAAACTGTGGCCTTTATCAAATTGAAAGTGATATTCGCGGAGATAGCCGAAAGAATTATGGCCATCGACACTATAAATCGTATCGACTTTACGATGAGTGATCGGATGCCTCTTTTATTACGCCAGCTAAGAATTTATGAGGCTTTCAAGGAAATGGGCGCGATCAATACGGTATTTTTCGCACATTGATACATTTTCTCTTTGTTTTCCTACCTTTGTCCATATATAGAATAAAAGAAGAAATAATGGTTTGATATAAGTAACCAAAACTCCGTTATTTTGCCTTATTGAAGTAAATTCAAGACACACTAACATTGTAAATGGTATGTGAGAATTTTCGAAAGTTTTGAATGCAAAGTGTATAAAAAAATATCGACTTGAAAAATCAATTTGATTAATTTCAAAATATTAAATATTTTATATAAAATGCTTTTAAAAACATGAAGAAACTTATGATATATATATGTGACTAGCTTGTGCCAGCGGCTTCGCTCGTGTTCATTTCGATTTTTCCACCTTGGATTACATTATTGGACTTTTAGTAAGGATCTTTTGTTTTGTAAATAAATTCAAATTTGACCAGCGGTTCCTTAGATAAACGTGTTCAAACAAATAAAGTGTTCAACTTTATTATATTAAGTATACGAGTAGGTATGAAGTAGAATCTCTAAATAATGATTTATACATTTTATACACAACAGTAGTGTTACTAGCAACTGTAAACGAAGTTAATCCATAAAAGCAGAGTGGCTTAATTTATTCTAAGCCAGAATTTTTCGCGGTACCGAGTCAGTTTTTAAAAATAAACTAATGAAAAATCCGTAGAGGCGAACCAGAAAATGTTTCACTGAATAAATGTAACGAGAGAAATGTGAAACTTTGGGTATAAACTATTATTTATGTCCCTTTAGATCAAATAGCTGTAAATTGTGTATTAAAACGATGAAAAGCTTAATTATCGCAACTTTTAAGTCATCTAAAGAATTTTATAATATAGTTTGAGGTTTATAACTTTTATACAACGAATAAGTATACACTGTAATACTTTTTACAAACTAGAATGTGTCTAATTTTCGTCAGAATAAACTATGTACTTTAATTTATTTAAGTATTGACTAATAATTGTGGATTCTGGCGTAGAAGCGATAAATAAATAATGTTCTTAACACGAACTTATTGTATTGATTTATTAATAAAAAAGGAACAACTTAGGTAACTATTATTAACATCTTATATGTCTTTACCTGTATAAAATAGTTAAACTTCACACCATCTATAGTTTCAATATCGAAGCTTTATTTAATATATAACATATTATATTAATAGCTACAAAGATTGTTGTGAAATTTTATTTTATCGGATATTTACAATTGGATATCCGACACTACGCCAGTTCAAAGCGTTTCTGTGAACAGTATTTAATATGGAGGCACGTGATTGCTATGCAGCAATGCAAAGCTACGTATTTATGCCCGATGCTCATGAAAGAAGATCGAACAAGCTTTTCAGATGATTATACTTCAGTTTTGCTGTTCATCTCTTTATCATTTACATTTGCGTTGGCTATACAGTTTCTTATCAAAGGAACTATCCTCTATTCCGTGGAGGCGTATCCTAGATCTTTTGAGGAAGGAAACAATAAGCATGATTTTTCCTGCCATGCCGTAAGATTAATGGACGTTTTATGTGATAAGACTTTTTATTATTTTTAATATATTTATGAGTGTAAGTTGTTTTTATTTATGTATATAATATCGTAAAGAGTTTTGTTATTTAGATAAATTGCGACTCTTTCTTTAGGTGGAAGTCATGGACCTACCTTAATAACATAGGCCGACAGCAGATTGTAAATTTATCGATGACTATAATGTTTCACAGTTATTATTTATAATATTAAATATATATCAGTTAAAAACCGACCAATATTGGTTTAGCCGGAATAATATATATATCTGTATGTATATATGTTGTTAATATAGTAGTAGTTATATTAATATGAATACTATATTTAATAATATTCTTATTAAAAAAAATAGTATTACATAATTTTATTTACATTTTTATGTGAAAGAAGCAAACGAACAAACCTACCTATACGAAATGATTCCTGTCACCCATGGACACTTCTAACATCATTAGATCTAGAAGACGCGTAGACAACCATAGGATCTTAGCTATATCATATATGTATATATCATTTGACATTTTTTTAGTGAGCTTTTGCTACCGACCTTATTTATTTTTGTTTCATATTTCGTAGACTGAAAATTATATGCAAAATTAGGTATAAAACAATGTCATGTATATCATTTATCCAGAGACTATGTTTCGAATTAATGTGGATGCTAAATTGAAATGAAATTACGAAAGGTCCGTAAAAGAAAATTGAAATCCAAAAATCATAATGATATCGATCTTTTTATTTCCAAAAAAATCTCACATTCAATCTCATCATCAACGAATTTAAATGACAGAGTTAATTAGTCGATACATTAAATAACCAAGAATAGTATTATTATTACTTGCGATACAAATGTATATTATGTAAAATAATATACGGAGTTCATTATAATGAATCAAATTATTTAACATTAATTAACTATTATTACTATTGCATTGTTTCAATCACGGTATGTGATAATTGACCGCTACGTAATTCATTGAATAAATTAAAATGTTTGACTGTATATATCTAACTATTATTTGAGATTATTTTTATAACGGACATCTAAAGATAGAGTTTGAAGCTCACATGCTTGTTGGTTTGTGTCTGTCTGTGGCGTCGTAACTTCTAAACGAATAGTTCGATTTTGAGCCGTGAATATGAGTATTTATATACATAATTTGACATAGTCAATGATTGAGAACATATAAAAATCCATAATTTCTCTTCATTAGTTTATTTTTTTAAATTTGATAGAGCTACATAAATAATATATAAGTTTTTCCTTTCTTATTTCCACTGAACCAGACGAAATGTAGGTTCTTATCGATGCTGGTCTAATTTTTAGGTGACCTTAGCGCTCAGCGTCACCGTACGTGACTGTACTACTGATATATTTTGAATCCCACGAGAAAGTATTGCTTACCTGAATTACTTTACTCATCAATTTTTTTAAGTTTATATTATATCAACATGTTCTTTACTACTGTAATTCTTTATTTTAGAAAGCACTTTTAGATATTTGCTTCATCACAAATTATTTTATCACCATGCTACAATGAAGGTATTAATTGGAGGAGAGGAAGTGAAAGGAGTTTGTCGGGATCGTAGCAAGTGAAAACCATAGTCTCTGCTTACCGATATTGGAAAAAGGCGCTATTACATGTATTTATAATTACCATTTTGACTTCTCCTTAATATATAAATAAATAATTTAACTTAAAAGTCAATTATAAAGGCGACTAGGGTGGACAGTGCTCATGTCTTTTCAAGATCTCAGGAACATTTATCACCCTTATCTTTAGACTAAATTAAAACTTCAATGACTATAAGAGAAAAAACATAAATGTCTGACGTACTTGAGACATCGTGTGGAAAAGTAGGAAGCGTAATAATATTTGAAGGAAATAGTTACAGTTCGTGGCATTAAGTCAAACCCTTTCTATACAAATGGGTTCTTGTGGCTTTCTAAAGTTTTTAATTGAGTTCGGACTAAATTACGTTGTGACTTTGGCTTGAAACTGTTGTTGTCGTCCCAAGCGACCCCCATTGGTGTAACAAAGTTTTGATTTACGGTACATTGATATACATGATTATATTTTTGTTACAATGACGTCAAAAATATACTAATACATACAGGCACTCAATGCGAAGTAGATACATATAAGTATATAACACTAATTTTCATTAGCGATCTTTTAATGATACACTCGGGTACTTATTTTCTATAAATTTATAATACACTAAACGTACATTTAAAAATTGTTATTTGCAATAATATAGTACTTAGACACTTTTGTAATCAGCTGTAATTTTAATCATTTCCAAAATATGTACATATCCATTTATTTCACAATAACTATGCATTAACAATCTTCTAAAAGCTCCCCCCCCACTCAATCCCTATACTTAATGTCTATATCTCAAAAGGTTTCCGCTATAACCAATAGTGTAGTCCCTGAATATTCGAATGTGACCGTATTACGTCACCGTCAGCTGAATTAGGCCTGAGGGACTTTCAGAAGCCGAATGAAACGCATGAGCAAATCCGACAAATAACTGTTACTATCTCGATTACATTTGTCTTCTCGTCGCTATAACATGATATCCTAGTAGTTTCTCCGCTAACATTCACTATTAAAACATACCGCCAATTCTAATATTTTAACAACTTAATAGTCAAATTCAGCAATTTTGTGATTATAATTTATTTCAAACGTTACCATAATTTACTTGACAACACAAGTAACATTAAACTCATATGTAATAAATTTTAATGGCAAAATAAAAGAATCATTCCATTTACTAACTTAAATCAGTAAATCTTAAGATTTGCTAGAAGTTGGGATTAACCAACATAAAGGCTTTTGCGGTAACACGTATAATAAAATTATAGTATTGTAATAAGCTATTGAATAAGTTATGTCCTTCTCTTGCGCAGTTTATTATTTTATACGAATAATAAAATATCATTCAATGTGTAAGAATAACATTGCGATCGTATTTTTGGGTAGAAATCTTTTTAAAACTTAAAAATACGATCCAACGTTCGAGAAAACTAGATAAATTTTTAAATTTATTTTCAGGCATGTAAAAGTTTTTTCAATAGAACTGAAAAAACTGAATACAGCAGCCCCGGTAGACATATTGTTATCTAACCTCAAAAGCTGGCTAATTCATCAGAAAATACCCGCAAACTCCAATATAGGTTTTATTTGAATAGAGAGCCTTTGAATGAGTTTCACCTCAGACTTGGCAATACGCCTGTTTTCACTCAGCGTTCTATCAAAATAATATAGGGTTATCAGTAATTTTAGATTATCGAGCTTTCTATACAACGTGTTAAGGGACCACTCCCAATAACGAAGACAGATGATAGTACTAATGACACATTTGATGATGGGATTGAAAAAGTCGACCTTGTTAACAAAAAACATATTTTTAAAAAGTTTTATTAGCACTATTAAGCTTCATCATGTTAGTACAGATAAATAAAACAATATTTTCATAAAAAATACGTTACTTTACTAACAAAAAAAACAGCAATGAAGCATGTTAACAAAAACAGATAAACTAATATGATGCAGTGAAATAACGCTGATAAAACTTTTTAAAAATATGATATTTTTTTAGTCAGGATCGTTTTTTTCCGTACCATCATCAAAGGTGTCATGAGTACTATAATTTGTCTTCGTTTTCGGAAGCGGTCCCCTAGTACCCGTTATATATATTCTTTTAACAATTCCATTTTAATACAACTTTTTGAATTTTTTTTATCGATTTTGAAATAGCGATACCTAACTATGCAATGGTTGTCCTATATAATTTATTAAGTTAATTACTGTAATGTATATCATAGTTATATCGCATATATTTTTAAATAAATATATGTAAACATGTAATAAAATACTAGGAACCAAATATGATAGGCAACTAGGTCCACACAATCAACAAGAACACGAGCAAAGCCGTGACCAAAAGCTAGTATTACATAGAACACTATCTAGTTTAAGATCATTTTAACTAGATCAAACCTTGCATTTCTCTTTATTTACTAAACTTTCAAAAAATTGTTTTAAAGATTTATTGACATAAATAGAGAGATGTTATCACATTTTCTAGTAGTACAGTTTATATTACACATATCATAAATTCAATCTCTAACTAAAAATATATATCCTAATATCCCTATAAATGAGGAAACAATGAGGATATGTTATCTGGTAACCCTATCTATGTCGATCAAACAAAATGCACGTACTTTGCGAATTTTTGTAACGATTTATTACATTGTGCGTGTATTCTCACCACATCCCATAACTTATTATTATGTAACAAATGTGATCTTCCTCCCAAATAAGAAAGATTGTTGCGATAAGAAACTGATGTACGCAGAATTTTTCAGGTCACGTTTACTGAGGCTATAAAATTTATATAAACGTACCCAGTTGTATTTTGAACATGTGTACAGCTCCATAAAACTAGGGAGATCCGTAGAAAATCCATAAATATCTTCTTTCAAACACGCTTTAACTACTTTCTCTTGCACTGTGACCTTAGCTACTCTTGTTGACTTCACAAAAAAGCGATATTCTGTGACCAAAACGGCATTTACAACCAAAAATAAAGCTAAACGGCAATAAAGGAACTCAGTAAATACAAAATAATTTATTTCCGCAGATAAGAAGTTAAGCGTTAATAAATCACGGCGAAGTACACAAGTGAAGTTCGTGTAACTTTGCTTGAGGTCCAGGTTTTGAGGGAGTCTATGAAAAGTTATTCTTTGCAGTAAGTAATTAACTATAATATTTTAAGTATAAATATTATCAAAACTGAAAATTATAAATTTAAAGTGAGTTTATTATGGTTTCCACCGCAAAGCCAATTTTAATGAATTAAGTGCCCAGATGAAGGTGCAGCAGCTATTTCCGCTGAGCTTTTTTGGCCTTGAAAGAGACATACATAAATTTGTGCTTTCAATAGTTTAGAAAGGTTCCACAAGAAGAAGAAGGTACCCACATAAATGAGACTAGTTAATTTATTTATGAAATATTTTATATTTGTCCTAGCTTCTGCCAGTGGCCTCGATGGCGTTCTTTTCGATTTTTACACCTTGGGTTACATTATTACACATTATTTATTAAGGATCCCAAATTTTTTGAAAGTATAATATATTCTATAGCGTTCTTCGATTAATGTTCTATACAACACAGAACTAATTATACAATTAAGCCCAGCGGTTCCTGCAAATTTTTCAGTTTTATAATATTAGTATAGATTATTTAAGAAATAACATGAAAATACGGCAATCTCTTTCGACTCAACGATACCGCAGACACGCCAAACTATAAACACCCCTCTATATTTGCGTATGCGACTAAAAGTTGATCATAACAGTAATTGCAGTTTGAATATTATAATAATTCATTTCTGATTCACAACTTCTGCGTCATCCCGTCACTGCTGAGGAACGTGATACGACGGATTGGCAGCAGCACGTCGCCATTGGCTGCGGTCAGTGGCGATATATAATTAAATGTCATCGTCATATAATTAAATTTGTCCAAATTAAATAAAATTTGGATAAATTTAATTATAAGAATCTGTATTGTAAATATAATGACGGAAATTGAAGCTGAGAGTCATCGGTTTAACACAAGGTTTGCCACTAAGCTAACGCAACGTTGCGTTAGCTTACTGCATTAAAAAGCTAAAAGAGGGCAAAGTATTGGTCTTTATAAAAGTTAAAACTAATGCAATTGCAGAAAAGATAAATGGTTGCCTATAGTACTTTGATTTCACGCTTGTCTCATTCTAGACACGGTCCAATGTATTTTGTTGGCAAATAAATGTGTATATAAATAAAAAGGATAACGGTCATATAAAAGTTTATTTGTTTTACAAAAGGTTTGCAGTAAAATAAAGAACAAAATTACAGATTTACGTTTGTTAACTTAAATGGATGATTTTGAAAAACATTGTTATTTTATTATGATAAGTCTTTAGTGAAAGTATGTTATTTTGTATATATTATTGGAAGTCGAATAGATAAATCGAATATCTACTATTATCTAGTTTTCGCCATTTTGAGCTTCATTTATATGATTGTAATTATTTTACCTAAGTTGTATTAAACGTGATTGTAGAAATCAAGCCGAAGGATTCTTGTAATCAAATATGCTTCGCTTGTCCAGCCTAAATCAAACTAACCCGTTTCAATTTACAGTTGCTAGTGGCATCGCTATTTCTAATTTTCAATGCAAATGTTAGGACCACAATAGACCGTGATTGTAAAATTTGTTCTAGATTATGTGAAGTTATGCTCTGTATAAATAGGCGTAAGAACGATTAAGTAATCTTTATAATATCCTGACTGCTTTAATTTTCAATAAAATGCTATCTTTTAATAGAACATACTCTTGATACAAGTTGTATAAAGCAGCCCTTATAATTAGCATGAGTTAAAACATTTTTCTGTAATATTTACAGCTCTAAATTAACCAAAATTGGTTTAATTTTCAAAGCTAAAGCCTTCATTTCGTATATTTTTAAAACGTTCCTACATTTATATAGATCTATACAATATTCGGAATATACACCTAATAATAAATAATAGTATAACATATATTATATTTCTTTCATATTATCATTAGGTAGTTAAAAACACATTATATGTATAATGATCACCATCTAAACTTAAATTTGTAATGATTACTGATGTGAATTTTGCTAGTCTTTAGAACCTTGTAAAACTAAGACAGTTAGGGACAAATTAATTAACGAATACCTCTAAGGAATACATAATTAGGTCTTTCTTTATATTATGTTAGAAAAACGAGTCTACTAATTGCGATTTAAGCAAACACAGACTATAGAAATAAGGAAAGTTGCTTTGGTTCCAACGAAATTTAATTAAACTTATGACTTAAGTGTTCTCGATAGAAAATTCTTGAAGCAAAAGGAATTTGGGGTTATAAAGCCGCTTTTGTAATAAATATGGAGTTTGTTTTCGGAGTCAATTAGCGTGACTTGTTCTCATCGGTTTTCGAATTTACTAAATTTTCAAATGAAAATTCAAATTCTTGTTGTGTAAAAGAAATTTAATATTTTTCTATACATTCACTCACGAAAAAGAATATCTACATCACCAATTATTTGTTAACGCAGATCCCTTTCCTGCCATTCAAACAGGTATTTTACTTTTCTTAAAAATTTTAATTTCTAATTATGTTACATACTATAATTGGAAGTTAAAAATACATTTATAAGATTAACATAAAATCTGCGTATGCTATAAGACCGTTCAATAATAAGCACGTGATAATAGAATTTAAATCTATATTAGTTTCATAATTAATGTTACTGGACGCTATATATCTAAAACCATCATACAATTTCACAAAGTTCGAGTTGGAAGATGGCCGTTTAATTACTGGCTGGAGTTCAAATCGTAACTTATGCATTGAATAATAGAGGAAGCTTAGTCGTGTTGCTTGCACTTTGGGCTAATTGACCGACTTAGAAATAGCCTTTGCAAAATGAGATGGTTACATTTTGTTATCTCTATTTAATATACATATTATTGATCATACGTATTGTAATTTCAAATTTAGATTTGTTAATCATAGATTGCTCAAACGTAAATACTTTCAACCAAAATACAAAAACTTGCCAATTTTAATTTACAATGACATGGCCATTATAGTCCTTATATATATTCTATAACGTACATTAAGAATATACTATAATTTTTGTTTAAGAAACTCTCTTCACGTCGTTGAAGAGTTTGTTCGTTTTTCTCAAGGCGCCAAAGTCCAAGTTGAAAAATTCCTTCAGTGTTGGATAAAATATTTATCGAAGAAGGGTAAAGCATATATTGTATTTTCAATTTTACTAAAAATTCAATAATATAACCCACGGTTTAAAAATCGGAATGAACGCGAGTGAAGTCTCCGGTAGAAACTAGTGTATTATATAATTTTTAAGTATTATAAAGTGTAAAGCTTTCAAATCCTGTACCTCTAACGCTCTTCCACGCAATGTTTTAATTCGAAGTTTTCGTAGGATATGTAAGTATGTATATACATATGCAATGTTGTCGTTTACAAAAGATATGACATCAAAATATTTTTAACGTAAAACCAAAATTGTCCTGGTGAATTTAAGCATTGGTTTCGACGTCAAGATTACATATTTATTAGAACTAAGAGCGTCTAGCATTTAGTACACTAAATGTTTCACGAAGCATTACGATGCCAAAATACCTAGACGACAGCACCTGGCTATGTGACCCCGATTACACGAATCGACAGTTTTATTAGTT
>JAOSYY010000009.1:9729458-9748404 GCA_025727935.1 Hebomoia glaucippe | reverse complement strand
TTTATATAACATCTAAGGGGTTATAATTATTCTAATAATATCTATTATGCTATTTAAGAAGTATAACTGTAATTTAATGCAGTTCACAGGCTGTCACATAGATGATGCGCCTAATTAACTTATTTAACTAACAAAACCCCTCTATTATAACCGATATGTATGACCGTATCAATATAGCGTTTTGGAGATTTCTTTTTATTTCATATTATGCTATTGCAGTTGAGCGTATGGTGTATTAAAATATTTCCATAACGCTATCAGATCGATAAATTAACATTACAATATATACTCTACCTTATATTTGATTAATATAATGTAAATGCGTTTCAATTTGGCATGGAGTTAGTTCCCACTATTTGGTTGGTGGCAAAATAAAATTGTGTCTAGAAACTTAACATATGAAATGATTACATAACGTAATATATTTGTAAAATTGATCTATTGTAAAATATGAGAAACTTAATAATCGTGTAACATTACAGGTTTCGTCATAACCTCTAATACAAAACTAAATATTTAAAGCGCCTACGTATTTAATAACACAAATTGGTAGAATATTGTTATTATTATATTTTATAGCTCTTTAAAGGTATTTCAATATTTATATAGAAAGTTGTCGGGATTATTTTCGAATGCGCTACGAAAATAATAATAAAAAGTAATTTGCGTTTGATATGAGTTGTAGCTAAAGATAAAAAGTAAATTAAACCTAAGAACTAATAGCTGAAATAGGACCTGCATATAATAAGTATATCCATAATTAATTTTGGTAAGTATAACGAATAAGATAAATGGCGACATGAAATAAATCACCTACAACACTAATTGTATTCGCTTTATGTATTGATTTGATTATAAAAGAATAATGTATAAAAAATCCGAATTACAGAATAAAGACAGGTGACCTTACTTAATATTTATGCAAAGTTTTTAAATGATAAGGGTATTAAAGTCAGTTTCTCACATTCAAAGAACACATAATATTATTATGTACTTAGCTTGTTGGGTTAGTGGTGACCAGTTTGGAGACCGCAACTACATACAGTTTGTAGCAGCTAAGATAAATAATTTCATTTAGCTCATTAACTCGATAGTTTCACGAGCTTTCCAAATAATATTTTTGCAACCATAAATATTAAATAAGTCCACATCTAAAAAATAATCCAAAATTTCATAAAAACACGATTTTAAATTACATTTGTAATATTTTAAATATAATGCGTAAATTAAAAGAAGCCTCATAATATCATATAATATTTTTACTATCTACAAGCTACCAGTTACGTATTAAGTACCATATATTTCCTAGAAATTAGTAGGACCTACATGTAAAATAATATCTACTTCCGCAATCCTACTGTCCACTTTTATTTTTCTTCTTCTCAAGCTTTTATTCAAGCAAAATGGACGTTTATTGAAATACACAATGTTAAATTATGTAATTGCACTTGATCCTAGCTTTTTAAATTTGCCGACATTACAAAATACGTACAATTTTTATGGACAATAGAGTACAATTATTTTTTTTGGTGAATCGCAATAATTTAAAAATATCAACTATCTAAGGTAAGTAAAATTGAACACCTCTTATTTATTACTAAAGACATTTTTAAATTACTGTGACTGTTAAAAAGTCCGAAATTTTCGAATACGCTTTTTCTGTTGATTGTTAAAAATGTTCGAAGATGTTTCTTTACGAGAATAAAATGCGACAAAAAGTTTTTTTTCGAAGCTTCCGGACTTTAGGAGCTACTAAATTATCGTCTAAATTTCTTTTCAGTAGCTTATTAATAATACTTTAAGTACCGGGTAGGTGACGTGGCAGTTTGAAACAATTTATTTATTGAGAAATATTACAAACACGTATAAAATTAAACAAATAAGATTAATTAACAGCTTGTACTTATATATAACGTAGATAATATAATTTTACTAGATCACGAGCCTCGGTTACCAGGGCACCAGACGCGGGTGAGAGAAATACTATTTGCGACTCAACAATTGAACTATTTTCTTAATAAGCTTACCGTAAACTCAAACTTCAATAAAGATTCTAAAGTTCAAGGAAATAACTGTAGTAAATTTTTTAGAGCAACTTTAATAGTCTTGCCTCGAAACATTTAACACCAGAGCTTCGATAAATAGAGAAAAAGCAGTTGAACAAGCTTTTATTAATTTAAACGTTAAACCCTGAAGGGACATACACATTATTACAAACACCCAAATGATAAAGATATTCAATAAGAATTGAATACACGGCAATGACAATGTTACATTCCACCAAATAAACCATACATACAACCAAGCATTTCAAAATGTATCATAATTTTAATCTGTATTTAGTAATTTTTAAAGTAAAACTGTATTTCTTTATGAATTAGCTCACCCGCCGGGCTACCTAAACGAAGACAGAACCATCATTAGGGCATGAGCCAAAATGGCCGACCTATCTGTTTCGCGCGCTTTTCTGTGCGTTTTTTCCTATCCTAGCAGTTAGTGCACTGGGCATAAATAAAGCGTCGGTCGCTGAAAGAAGAATGAAGAGGAGTAAGCACAAACCTAAGCATCTGTGTGGAGCTTGGACGGCGTGTGTAGTGCATCCATTTCCGACAGCTTCTGCCTTTGAATTGGGAATTGGACTTTCTTCACGTATCTGCGGAAAACGACTGATAAGATTCCAAAAAAAAAATAGCTTGTATATCTATATATTATTCTATGATTACAATTTATAGTTTATATTTATGTTTATAATAACAATTTTACCTAAATGCATATGAAGTGTATACTTTAGGTATAATAAACGTAGGTATAACAGAAATAGTTTTTTTTAAATAGTCGTTATCTATTCGAAACATCTGGACTAATTTCAATGGGAATATCAGTAGTAAATAACTAACATTATGTGGAGTTACAAGCTATATGCTATTATTTAAAAAGTTTGTCTACCATTCTATACCAAAACATGTCGATGGCAAGAAAATCTTTGAAGAAAAAGAATTGCTTAATTAAGAAATTACTTAAGTTTATAGACTTTATCTAGAGTTCTAATATTAGTGTAGTTACATACATCTAATATAGAAATAAGTTAATTTCTAATATTATTATGTTAAAGGATAACACACTGTCTAACTATACACTTTAGGCAATGTTAAAACGTAAAGTGTGTTATAAACTTCATTAAATTCGTACCAAAATCGACGACTCCATGCCTCTACATCAGAACAAACGAAATATCTATGTAAAGAAAAAATATTTCTTTTACATAACATGATTAAAGCTAAACTTAAAGGAGTATCTGAAGTAATCATTAGTATTACTATTGATCGTCATGGTCACAATTTCCAGTATAAGTTTGCCGTAATCTAAAAATTGAATTTGTGAGGCAATAAAATGACAAAAACATTCGGTATTATCAATGATATAGTAAATGGTGCAAATGACAGCGGTATCACATAAATGCTCTAAGACTCGTGACCAGCGTCTTTAGTTTCACATCTGAACTGCACTTAACCGATTAAACTTTATAGCTCAGTGTCTTTTAAGAAGATTTACTGCTGTATCTTGATGTATTGTTGTTATAAAGAAATAAAATGTGTGGAATAAGAATTATTCTTTGATAATGATAAATTATTTGAAGACGGAATTTCCTATAATATATTTTAGTAAAACAAAATAAACAAATGCGACAGTTTTTTATCTGAATATGTCAAAATACTATTTTTTATACGTTTACCTTTGATTGAAACGGAAACTTTTAATTAATGAAAGATTTTTGACTAATTTCTCAAAATAAACTTTAATCATTTAAATTAAATTAGTATACATTTTGTTATCTTTTAATCTCGTTCTAGAAAATATTCAATAGACCTTATCTAGAAATAGGTAATAGATTGTTTTATTCGTTTTTATTTTCATTCTTTGTCTTCTTGTACTTACCGCATGTGAATCATGCCAAACGAGGGCCAAGTCATCGTCTATTGAATTATGCTTTACTTCCTCGGCAGGTTCAGGAACGTTTTGATTGTTCTCACTGGTCCCACTCCAAGACAATATTCCTGAATTCTGAGGATTCTCGGGAGACGCATCGTTCTCCTGAGGAGGCGTTTCTGTCCCGTAGAATATTAACTCCCACTGAGCTAATGGCCCAGCTGTAACATATATTAAGTAGTAGTGAGTTATACTTGATTAAACTGTACCAATGAAAGTCTAATTAAAGTAAACAAAAAATTAACAATACTTTAAACTTAAAAATATCTTTATAACATGCCAGAAGGTTTATACATCTTGGTAAGTATTTGTGCTTTTAAAAGTTTTTTAGCTTTAAAGAAATGAAAGCCTACATTCAACAGCGTTAGGTGCCTACATAAGAAAACAAAAAACTTCATATAGCTGTTACAGTCCACTATTCACTCAACACTAGCACTGGTTAATATTTAAATTAAAACTAAACAATTAATCTAAATCTACAACAATAATCATAACGTAACCTATTTTAAGATAAGCGAAAAAAAATATAACACAACGTCAAACGAAACTTCCTAATGAAACTTCCGTTGGGGAAAAAAAAATTAAAACATTGCGCACACAACATGCAATTTGCGGTATGTAGAACAAAGGTAATTGACGTGCAAGTTCGTACAGCTGAAATAAAACGCTCTCGGCAAAACGGACAACATGCACGGTACCGTTCGCTTGCAGAGGCGCTGGATAAATTCTCTGGATTTTCGGATATTGCTCGAACAGACTCGACATCTTACGCCCTCTGGCGTCAGCCAGGGGATCCGTCAAATCACCGCGCAAATTCATACTCAAATCTGGAGCGGACGAAGTCCGTATCGTCGAACTTTCAATTGGTGATCGAGTAGCTGGACGACTTTGTTTAGATTTCTGTGAGTTTCTATTTGTATTCTTGGAATTTTTATTCTTTTTCCTTTTGACTAAACCCACCGTGTATGTGGGAACGATTGGAATCGCTTTCCCTCTATTATTTTTTCGTCCGGCTTGCACGACAACGGGTCTCGTCGCGTTACTCTTACGTATTATTGGATTCCCGGGCGGTATAGGATCGTTTTTAGCAGCCGGTGAACTCGTTCCGTATAATGTTAACGACCAGTCTTGTAATGTCGCTCGACCTATGATATCGAAATAGAAGACGTAAATTCGAATCGTTCGAACCAAAGTTTAAATTGATTCAATTGTTATAGAATGGACACTCCAGTTTACAAAGATCTTGATTTATAGCTAACGCTTACGAGGCTACGAAGTTGAAATCGATAAAGTTCGTAATCTCCCGTGAGTCAGTGTCAGTAACTAAATTGTATAGAGATTTCACTTCAATCGCTGTATTCGAGTAGAAATCCTTGCAATAGTTCCATAACTAATAATGCTGCCTGGTTGTAAGGGATTCCGGGAATGATGTAAACGCTTATTAAATAATTAATTACATTTCTCGAAATCAAATATATTCGAAGGATTAATTCGGTTTCATTACGGATTTGTAACTTAATTATTAATTCAAAGTAAATTGACGTTTATCTTTACCACTGTAATTTGTCACGGCAATCAGAATACTGTTCAGCATTATATATTATTGTTAAACACATTATGCCTTGATAGTACTTGTGAACATATTTTAAGTGACGCCTTAAGCTCATCTGTTTCCCAGTGTAAATGAAAAAGCTATATTTTATAGTCTACCAGAGCGAAACATTATTCTTCATGTTTTAGAGAACAACGATCATAATCTCGTTAAGAATTAGGAGGACACGAGAAGAAGAAAATTGTTCTGTCAATGAATTGATGCATACGTATATCGCTAAATAAAATTGGACATACCCATATATCTTCCTTCATTGGATACTTCTAGCAACCATTCGCCGAGAGGTGCTTCGCCCCACATGTGCACGGACATGAACGGCCAAGAGTTGAAACCTGCTCTTGATGAATCGTGAGGCCTGCAACAGCAATTCACTGGAATATGGGCCAACCTCACATATCGTATATCACTTAATCTATACTAATATTATAAAGCTGAAGAGTTTGTTTTTTATTTGGACGCGCTAATCTCAGGAACTGCTGGTCCGATTTGAAATTTTTTTTCAAGATTGAATAGTACACTTATCGAGGAAAACTATAGGCTACATTACATTTCAAAGAAGTTAGGGATCCTAACTAAACGTCCAGTATTGTTACCCAAGGTGTAAAAATCGAAATGAACGCGAGCGAAGCCGCTGGCTAGTTGTTTGTACAGAATAAAATTATATTAGTATAAATAATATTTAACAATTTACGGCTATTTTACTATCAATAACCAAATCTCCTATATAAGCTAGATCTAGACAAGGGTAAACATAATGAAAAAAAGAATTTCACTTCCCCTTAATGTCTAAATAATTTAAAGATACAAAACATCTTTTATGCCCCTGTAAAAAAAACTCATCATACTTAGTCTATGTATATATATAGTTATATATGTACTACTTATTATTGGAGAAGTAAATCACAATCACGACAAATTACAGTATCAAGAAGTCTTTATCTCCATTTAATCTGCGTCATATCCACGTGTTTAAGGGGTATAATAATGTTTTAAATAAGCTATTTGATGAAACGTTGCGTCACTTGAAACGGCACGAGTCGATGCGCAGTTAACAGTGATAAACTACGCCACTTACTGGCTTCAACGTGTAATTTGTGAACATTACTCCCTTGTGCTATCTGCGTCAATGCTAATTGTCAGTATATGACTATGACGGGTGTTAGGGGACCGCTCCCGAAAACGAAAACAGATGATATTACTTATGACACTTTTGATAATGGTATGGAAAAAAAATCGATCCTGACTAAAAAAAACATTTTCAAAACGTTTTCTTACCGTTATTTCGCTCCATCATGGTAGTCCAGTTGTTTTTGTTATCTTGTTTCATTGCTGATTCTTTTTTTTTAGTAATGTATTTTTTATGAAACTATGGTTTCATTCAGCTGTACTAATATGTGAAGCGTAAATAAGGCTAATAAAACGTTTTAAAAATATATTTTTTTAATCAGAATCGAATTTTTTTCCGTTTCGTCATCAATGGTCTCATTAGTACTATCATCTGTGTTCGTTTTCGAAAGCGGTCCCCTAACAATCTTTCAAATATTAGACAAGCTTGACAACTAAACTACTGATTAACCAAAAAACTTATTTTAAACAGAAAAAACTGTTCTAATTAAAAACTGTCTTATCTGTAATAGTAAAATTGAAACGTCTGTAATGTTATAATAACAATTTGTTCGAATAGAATAAGAAAATATATGGTACATATAACACATCTTCTGGACGTGTGTTTGCCAGTAAACTCCCCTAAATGACTGGACCGATTTTCATGAAATTGTTTGTGTGTGTTTAAGGGGATTCGAGAATTGTTTAAATTCACAATTTGGTCAAAAATTAAAAAAAATATATATTGAAAACAGCTGTACAGGACAACGTCTATCGGGACCGTTAGACATTTTTAAAAAGTCTCTGTCTGTTTGTTCCGGCTAATCTTCATAACGGCTGAAGCTATGCTGAAGTGACTTTCACCGACAGATGGCTCATATGCATTAAAAATGCTACGTTTTTGACAATCAATTAGTGTTCCTAATAAAAATAATAACATCGAAGAATTACGTATTTACAGACCAGTAAAGAATTATCTCTGCTCACGAGATTTTTTTATTCTGTTTCACTCAGATTCGAAACTGAAATTTTGAACGCTAATTGTAATGCGTACCATTGGTTTACAAAGCCAGTCTTTGGCTTAGTACATGTTTTAACTTAAACAAGCTTAAGTCCCCAGAGGATAGTAATTTGTCACGCTTAGTGTTACGCTTCGAAACTTTGATAGAGTCTTTGAATGTAAATAAGGAAGACGATGAATTGTAAAGAATCGACAAAACTTTACATAAAACCAGTTGAGTAAACAAGAAGTTATTTAAAGAATTACTTTATTACAATGTGGGCTTTAAGTATTCAAAATCGATATTAGTAACAATTTGTATAAGTAATTTAGGTTTTACATATGTCTAAGTTATTTCGCGCAGGTTAGAATATGTTTTTCAACAAGTGTAGTGCGTGTAATTCCTTCGCCTATTATTCAGATCACGGTGTTATTTTTATAAAATTTACCTTGGTGTAAGAAGAGTCACTCTGGTGCCAGCTGGAGACGTAAGCGCTATACGAAGGTCACCTCGACGAGCCGCCGAAAGTGAAACCCTGGCTTGCACATGCTCCAAGTAATTTACACCAGGGCATGCTCCCACGTCCAACTAAATTAGAATAAAACAATAAAGTTTGTGCAAAAATGTTATGATAGTTTAAATTAAAATTTTAATTTCCAAATAAGAAAATCTTCAAGCTAATTTCAGAATAAGTCTCTAAAAATAAGTTTAAGACTTGATAAACTTAAAAAATAAATTGCTTATTGAGTGACGTTTTGGAGGGAGTGCACGTCTAAAAATTATTTTATTATCGACCCAAATAACTATAATAGTGTATCAAATCCTTTTTATTTACCAATACGACTTAAAAATGTCACTCATAACACTGTTTTTAATTACTCGTAACGTCTTCTTGGGATTACACATTATGGCGTTTTTTTGAAAAGGAGGTTACAAAAAAGTAAGATTACAAACCCGCAGTGAAATAGATGACCTCGGAGGCACCGATCGCTGAGGAATCGATGATGCTAGTTCACATCTCCGTTGTGGTGGTACAGTTTTCCAGTTCTTAGCCAGTCGTACCATGCCGGCGGCATCCAGTAAGCCATAGCCAAAGGAGTGCGACACGTTGCGACCCACACCGTTGACGCGCCAGTCTCCACCGGAGCTAAGTCGCTCTGGTCTTGCCGTCCGCACCACTGTATCATAAAAACATTGAGAAAAAAATATTTGACAGCAAACATAAGGATTTTAATAATTAACTATAATAATCAAATTCGTTACGAAATACTTTCACGTGTCAGTACACTATAAATATGTAGATTTTATATGAATAAGTTCAAATTTAGCTGTACATAAAATACATATAAATTTTTTAATATACGAGTATAAAAGTAAATTGTGTACGTGGAAATATAATAATTTATGAATAGTTGCGCCATTATAAAATAAATTACTATTAACGTTAAATAGAATGGAAATGTGATTCAAATAAATGAATAAGGGAGAGAATATTAAGTCTAAAGCCTTTGTTACTATACATATATTACATATTAAGCTGTCCTGATATAAAGCCAACTAGAACCTATCAGTGTGTTTGTTTATTATAGTGTACCTCGGTAGCTTCCAAGCCCTAGGCTGACTCGATTGAATATTCATAGTTATAAATCAAGAAAATACGTTGTCTGCTTAAGAAGGAATCCACTGTTTTTTAAATTGCCGTCGAAATATACCTACATACATGATTTTTTTAAACGATTATTATTACAACAATGGTCCAGCATGAGTTATTATCCTTGTACAGATGGATTCGTATTTAATAAACTCGAAGGGAAAAAGTTTTTCAAATCAACAATTCATAAGACGTTCTTAATAAAAGTTTGTTAGGATAATTAGGAAAGTCCGCAGAGATTAAATAAAATTCAACGCAGAACCATTCCGCAACGTGATCCTTTTCAAGAAATCCAACTCAAAGGATAATTATATATAAATTCAACATCTGGCTTCCTGAGTAAAATAAATCCCTTAAAATATCTACCGTGTTGTTCTTTATATTTATTTATTTTATTCCGTTATAGCAAATATAGTGTAGGTGTATGAGCTATTATTTCGGAAGTATATGTGTGTCTAAAAATAACAAATAACTCAGTATACGTTACACAGAGCATTAAGAAATATGGTTAAAATTTTATTATGCCTTCAGCCAATATATTGTCTGAAGTGACCAGACGTCGTAAATATAAAATAAAGAAAAGTATTAAAAATTTTTCGACTGACAGTCAACAATTATACTAAATTATATTACTGCTCTTGTACACAAAAGAGAACCAAATTGACCCCTAAACTATATACGAACAAATTTACACATTTTACCAATGTTTGTCAATTATCCAAATTAAGTTTGACTTTTAAGCCGATTATTGACAGAATTATTTGGCCCAATATTACATACTAATTGGGTAACGTTAAATAGACGTTATACCACGCAAAAAGCTATAAATGAAACTTCGCAATTTTATAAAGCTAATTTAGACAAGAATGATAAAAATTTAGGTATGTCGTCAATATTTGTGAATAAGACTAATTTAAGAAATATTGATATGTTTGCTCTATGAACTACCGTTTATTTTTTAAGCTAAATAATATTTTATCTTTGTCATATTGAATTAAACAAGACAGTGAAGCTCCCTCATCAACTACAATTAAACTTAGCAGACATGGTAGCGTAGGATGTGACAAGTAAAGTAAGCTTTACTAAAAATCTTTCAAGAAAAGTGTATAAGATTGGTAGGAGTACAATTTTTATTCTTACAGTAATCAAGAAATAAGCTAGTTATTTTTAGCCTATATTTATAAAAATCTCATAAAAACTGAAATAATTCGATCGAATACATATTTTTGTTTTATTAGCTTGAATACATAGTACATTTTCCATGAGAATTGCTTCTTTGAATTATTTTTAATAGATAGCTCTTATAGCGGCTAAAAATTCTTATGAAAAGTAATTATCAAATCATTAGTAGTATAAATTCTACCGAGTCCTCTATAGTATCAAAATTTAATATATTATTGATATTTATTAGCTCCCAGTTAATTAAAATGGTTTATATGTGAAATCACTAGCCAAATACAACAAAAAATATATATAAAATGTGAATGCGACTTAACAAACGCACGAGTTATTCGGCCATAACAGCCTATTAAATATTTATGCCACCATTCATTTTGATCTCGAACAAAAAGATGTTAACGTGAAAAATGGCTTTTTGTAGTAATCCGGATGAACTTGGATAATACAGATATCGCTACGTTGATTACTGGAAATAACTGCTCCATAAAGTGAATATCCGAAGCTTATTCCAGCCTTTTATTTTATCACACACATAAGTAACATGTCAGAGAGAGCCGGCAAAGTAAATAGGATTAGCGTTCTATCTCGTGCGAAATCTTTCTTTGAAAGCATTTTCTGCTAAGAAGGTAGGTAAGGCGATTTAATATACCTTGAAAGAATAGTTAAGTACATCTTAAGTCAAATGGAAACAGTGAAGTGGATGCTTAAAAATATTTTTCTGTGTTTCAGAGTTGAAATTCACAGGCGTTATGGCCGTAATTGCAAGCGTTTTATTTTCCTTACTGTCGTTGTTCGCTTTAGACGCGGACGTGGAGATTTTGTGTCACCGCTCGTAAATGTTGAGTAACGTCGTAAAGCGTATATTCTTGTCACCTTTTTATATTTCTGCTGTCACATTTGAAACTTTGATGCATGTAATGCTTTTGAATGCTGACGTTGGTCGACGTTTTGTTGAGACTTTATAGGAAAGCAAATAAATAAGTCTTAAATGTGTGCTTAGAAACAAAAAGAGACAGACGTGTTAGTAAAAACATTGACAAACAGCCAGTTGATCTAATATGTAAATTTCTCTTGTCACAATGTTCGTTCCCATACTCCTCCAAAACGGCTTGACCGATTCTTATGAAATTTTTAAAGCACATTCAGTAGATCTGAGAATCGACTACTATCTATTTTTCATCCGTCTAAATGTTAAGGGTGATCCACAGCTAATTTGTTTTTTATTTTAGAGATTTTTTTTGTTTTTATTTTTTTATGATATAGTACATAAAAATACATACAACTCCAAATTTTTACAACTAAATTTTATATATTAATGTGGAAAAATGACTTTTGCTGGTAGTTATATAAAATTGTAGTATTAAATACTACTATTGAGGATTTCTGACAGAATACGAAGTAAATAAGTATTTTTATATAACTGCGTATATTTGATTAAAGGACTCTACATAAATTTCTCGCTTCTGCAACGCTTTGGCACATAAAATTTAACTATATTAAATCTCACACACTCTGAACAAATTACTTTTAAAAGAGATTCTATCTTTCACTTCACGCATAAATATACTGGTGCCCCGCTGTTTTTTATGAGTTAATTCTGTGTACACACTAAATAGCCTACAAAATAGAAAATGTAGAATAGAAAAATACGACATTTAGTCCAAAATATTATCACGTTTAAACAAATAAACTTTTATTTACGAATAATAACGCTGAAATTTGTTAAAAAATCCAAAAGACGATGTTGGTATATAAGACATCGCTAAACTCAGAAACTATTTGACCGATCGTAAAAAGAAAATGTTAATTATAGGTAATTTTTCACCAAAAAAGTTGATATGTTATCTCCATAGATTTTATTATTTTATGTTAAGTAGTAGGGATCAGAAAGTTAATATATAATAGAGTTCAAGTTCTATTTATACAGAAACCTGTACGTTCAAGGCTAAATTAGAATATCACAACTTGAGAGCCTGATTAAGCACACATTTATGATTGAACATAAGTTATGTAAGGTACAAAGTGTAAAAACTATCACTTACCAATATGCTGCATATCCCTCCACGTGAGTTCCCGATTGGCTTGAAGTGCTAGTGCGCATATGCCAGCGGCCAACGGTGCCGAAGCGGATGTACCAGTATGACTCGTTGTACAAGAGTGATGGAGATCGGTAGTAACAACCTACGGAAATACATGATATATCATAAAGAAGTAAATTCATTATCTATTGACAAGATGTGAAGCGGACATATTTCTGAGTCTCTGATAAGTTTTTTGATAATATATGTGTTTTCTTTTAAGCAATCAGAACAAAACTTATCTTATTTTTATCCGAGCTTTTTGCAGTTAAAGCTAATGCTATATACACGTGAAAAATTGTATATAGAGAACTTTCTTAAAAACTAATAGGTCATTTTAATGTATAATTTAATATAAGTATAGTTCAGATATCAAAATGACACATATGGCAGAGATATCATAAGTTATAAAGATTAAAATAAGAGAAACAGCTGGTCGCAATATATTTTACATTTACCAGTTTCAAATGTTAAATTAAATCTATACTAATACTGTAAACCTGACGAGTTTGTATGTTTGTTTCAACGTGCTAATCTCCGAAACTGCTGGTCCGATTTGAAAAATTGTATATTATATTTTCAAAAAATTATTAAATAACCAATAATGTAACCCAAAATCGAAATGAACGCGAGCAAGCCGCTGGCAGAAGATAGTAATCTAATAAAAATTAAATAAAGTTCGACACGTCAAAGTATTTTACGAAGAAAACTCGATAACGTGTAGTTGGAAAATCTCCGTTTTCACAGTAAAATATGTGAATTCAACGACAACAAAGAATTTCACGCAACAGCAATGTAATAAAAATTGTTCAAGCCAACATGTTAAAGCTTGTGAACGTCACATTTTCTAGTTTTCAACACAAGTATGTCGCAATATTGTTAGCTAGGGGTACGTGCAGAGGCGGACTTGTCGTAAGGTCCAGGAGGCCCGGGCTTAAGGCGGCCAGTTATTAGCGGTGGCCATTCGTGACAAAAACAACAACAATAACTCACTCGCGCTCATTTTTTTTTATGAAGGACATGCGTGTGTTTATCCTATTGGCTATTAAGACTAACCGGATGTTACTCGCGCATATATTATACCTCATGGCCTGGAGCTTAGGGTGGCCAATACTGCAAATCCTCCACTGGTTACGTCAGATAGTACTTAACGGTCTGTTTAAACTAAAGGTCGACTGAATTTGTGAAGTAAAAGTATCACCCAGACTCATTCAAACTTTCATATAAATTTATTAATTTCTGATAACATGTTAATATAGTTCAAATAATGGTCTTATTTAGAAAATGTTCTATAAACAGGCTCTTGTTATAATACTCAATCAGCTGTTTGACGACTTCTTCCAACATGCTAAAATCCCGTTAAAGGACACTTTGAGCTCTTACTTATATCATTTATGTCCAGTAAGTGTTCTATTGCACTGTTATAGTGCGTTGATAATTTTTATAAATAGGGTCGTAGAAATTTATTATACACAATTTTATTTTATCAGATAATAACAGTGATTTCTACTAAAATAAAAACAGTGAAAGTTCATGACGAGAAATGCGCCGCGAATTAATTCTCGTAAATATTATGAATGAAAAATCGGTATTACATTAGCTTTTTACGGTGCCAGTCCGCTCAAAATCAGTATAGTGTTTTAGGATAATTCTACAAAAAAATTTAAGTATGTTTATGTCATAAGAACCGGGTATAAAAAGAATCTGTTATTTTTATATTACAAATATACACTTAGAATTTATTTATTTATATACAGTATAGATAATTTTATTATTTGTTACATAAAATATAATATCTCATGCAGTAGGAACGTGTTTTTTTGATGTCAAAATAACATTGTGCTGGATAATTTACTATAATTTTTATTTACGATTATGTTGCTAACCTGCTTCTCAAGAACAGCGCCACTGCTGTATGTTGCTGCAAGGGTCGAACTACACATTTCAGAGTACCATGGTACCTCGCCTCTTTCGGTAGCTGACGATATTGAGAGAGTCCAAATCGAATTAGTATAACCGTCACAGTTACAATTGTCATGCTCTCGTCCACCATTTCCAGATGCCCATACGAATATTGATCCTTTGCCATTTCGACCCTAAAATTAATTAACTAATTAGTAACTTTTCACAAAAATAGTCATAATTAAGCTGGTGTTATTGCTAGTAGTATCTAATTTCACCTTCCAAATCAATAATAATAATGATAGGTAAGTAGCTTGAGTTAGAAATTACTTTTTTGTATTAGAAAGAGACACGTCAATAAAATTTATATGCATAAAAACACACCTTCAATATATCTTCGAAACTGTTGCAAAAATTATTTTCAGGAATTTGGAGTAGTGTAAACAATTTATTCGATTATTAATGCAAGTAAATAAAATCATTAAATAAAAATAAAAATCTAAAACAACCAAATGATTCGTTTCATTTATTAGTAATTTTATACGTATACCCTCCCACTTTAATAACAAAAAAGAATTGTGAAAATACTATGAGCTCAGATACATAGCGATATTTTGTTTTGTCTATGAAATATTATAACTGTGAATAAAGCACGACAACAACTTCGTTGGTTAATTAGGTTAGCAAGAAATGTAAGATCTTCAGACATTCGAACTATCCACAAACAAAGCAATTGTAGTTTGTTTTTTATGTATAAAGTCTAAATTGTTGTATCTATAGATCTGGAACTAAATTAATAAGAATGGCGCATTTTGGAATAGACGTTTGTGGTCTAAAACAGTAGTAAGCAATGAGTTTTAACTATAAGACTTAAGATATCCGTTAGTTTGGGCAACTATATAAATGATAAATTGTACATAAAGGAGTTTTTAAATATTTTAAGGGTGTTCAAAAACAATTTGATTATAAATCGATACTTTTAATAGCGGAATCGGGTTTGTTTGTTATAAAAAGGGATTGCCCTGACGTATGTTGATGGATAATGTTTCACATTCATTTCACTCAATCATATATGATGAAATGTTACCATATAAAACATTAATTAATATATATGGGGTGTATTTTGATCTTTGGATAAATTTAAATAGATCATCTCACATGTCAATTATTTAATGGTTTCCATCGAAGAAATGTTTAAGAAAATATATGTTAAAGTATGAATTAAGCTCTATAAAAAATCGATATTTGATTTTGATCTATGTCCGATGCGAAAAAGTATGTTTATGTTTAAAGCGTCTATCTGATATCGTATCTCTTAAACGAATAATCGTTTTGACTTAGATAATTAACTATAATTTATAAAGATATGTTCTGCGCCATGACTTATTGTCAGCGATTACTTAAAAGTATTGAAGTAACTGCAACAAAATACATAGTATGTAATATATTAAAATTGTTTTAGTTCCTTTAATAAGTGAAAGTCAACAATTTTAAGTCATATTTACTTCTAGGAGACTTTATAATGAAAAATAATGCCCGTAATCCAAGAAAATTGCTTTTGTTAGAAATATATTTACTTCGGGGAACTAATAAAATGGCTTCGCTGACGACGAGATAAATCCATGCTCGGGTAGACGACGGTGAAATGAACGCTTCTATTATGTAAATTTTATAGCATCTTGACCATACAGTATGGGAAGTTGTTAGTAAAAATAATTGCATCATTAAAGAAATTATTCCCGGCTCGGTAGCTGCCGAGTAGACTTTACCACGGTTACTAAATTGCTACCCGAACATAGACTAAATTCAACTGTATGTCAACTAAACAGCTTCCAAATTTCCATACCGAAAAGGTTATAGGAGACATTAAATTCAAGTTGCGAATTTAAAACAGCTGTGACATTTCATTAAAAGTGAATAGAGTGTTTCTGCAAAAAGGCTTATTAATACTCCGGTAATGATAAATTACGGCTTGTACAATTGAGGTTATTTTGTTATTACTTCAATTAAATGGGATTTTGGAAAGATAAATGTAATTTGCAAAATTGAAAACACTGTAATTTGTACTTTGTAGAGGGTATTTTTATTTTCTAGAGATTATTAAGAATTTATAGAAAGCTTTTGTAGTAAACAAGCTTGTACAGAAGACTTATATATACACCTACAAAGAAGGCAGTACATCTGCAAAGAAGGTGTACACAAGTAATTAATTTTATGATATTCCTTCTAAATATTATCGTAAAGGATTTTTGCAAGTATTCATTAGTCAAAGACTTAATTTTCTCCTTTTCTGTGTCAGGAATAGTCTTTTATAATATAGAGTATATTTACTTGCGGTCTTAATTTGTTTCGGAAATTTCGGAGCTGTACCTTTGATACCAAAAATAGGGAAAGTTGTAAAGTGCACTCATGCGCGTATGGCTTCAGTCTATGAATTTCTGTTTACTTGACATAAATAAGTCTACAGAGTTTAATAGAAAAAATAGTAATTTTACGTATCTTAGATATGAGTTCGGATATAGGAACGCTAGTTTGTTTTAACTACCATAAAGTGAGTCTTATGTTAGTCTGCCGATACCTAATAATATTAACAACATTGATTCTGGGACTAACCTTAGTAACACCTTCGATGAAAGCTCTGGTTGCTAGTTCTCCAGGTCCATCCACCGTTTTGCCATCATCATCAGGGCCCCACGATGCACTATATATGTCCACATGCTGAGGATTAAGACTCAATGATCTCGCCTCAACCGCATCTGTGACGTCACCGTCTAACATTCGAACACCTAGAGAGAAAATTTTAATTTTAGTAAGTACTAGCGGTGCCCCGCCGTTTCATCCGTGTCCGTCCGTACCGTATGTATGTTATTCTGCAATATGTGCTATATTTATATACTTACAATAAAATCCAGTCAGTAGTTTTTGCTTGTAAGTGTAACAAACATACAAGTGTAATTTACAATAAGGATAGAGTTGCTATATAACTAATACACAAAATCCCCTCTTAACAAGCAAAAGGTAAGCATTTGGAGTATACATTTAATAAATGCTCTACTTGTTGCCAATTACGTCGACTTAGTTGGCAGATATCTATGTGATATTCCGTTTATGTAACAATTAATCCTTACTTATACTGCTAATCAACTGACTTAACTGAGAATTCCTTGTTTTACAGTATGAGTACATGAAAGTCCAACAACTTTGTAAATTTAAAAATGATATAAAAAAACGTTAAATTAAAAAATAAGTCATACTAATTGTCCCAACAGGACCTTTTGGCTGAGGTTGAGGTCATCAACAAACAGATAAATTTAAAAAATTGCACTGCCATCTTTGTAAAACGTTTGATTTTGTTGTAGTTTACTAACTTTTATGAACACATAGCGTAACTATCTCTGATGAACTTTTTAAACAGTGATATACAGTCTAAATTTATTTAATTTTAATCTGTTAGAAGTCGTATCATTTAAATGTTTAATTACATTACAGTTATTCAAGATCGCATTAATTGATTGCTTAACATTTGTCCAAGGCTTCAGCTCCGTTGGAAATGAATATTCTTTGATTATTGAAACATTGAATAGGGTTCGTCGTTAAACCACCCGTGTCGAGTTATAACGAGGCTTTCAAATAACGTAAAACTTTCTAACCCATGATTTTAGATTACCATAAAATCCTTTAAAATAATTACAACATTTTAGATAACCTAAAGAGTTTTTAAAATATTGAATAAAGCAATATATAGTATCACTATGCCTATTTACGACTTTTTATTATGTTCTATATGTAACACATTTTCCACCAGGGCCATGGTGGTTTTGAAACCGAACCCGTGGCCCGGCGCACGGTGGAAATGTCGGAAAGCCGGGGAAGTTTTAGTGGATATTCCTTCCTAATAGTCTCAGAGCCTATATTGCTCGTCAGCAGCTTAACTATGCAAAGGCGAATCCCACATAACCGGCTAGTGGTATGCGTAATGCATTATCTTCTCGTAAAAACAAATTTAACACATTTTATAAGAAAAGAAGGAACGAAAACATTATACTCTATCTTATAATAATACGTACAATAGAATTAATTCAAGTACCCACTAAATAGGATGGGACAATAGACATTTGGTTCATTCCCAAATGTCTACTGGTTTCCATCTGATTATGTAAATTTAATTGCAATCAAATTGTGACATCAAATCAAATAAAATCTAGATTGTGTATTCCACTATTTGTATGGATTAAGGAATAGTATTTGTATAGGTACACTGAAAACTTCGATTGTCTGCCCTGCTTTATACATATTATTAGGATATCGGACAATTTAGTTATTGTTTCCAAACTATTGTGTAATTAAGCTCTTAAAAGAAAGTTTAAACTATTTAGTAGCCTTCAACGAAAATTCATAAAACGCCTGAATCGTAAATTATAGCAAGGAACTA
>JAOSYY010000009.1:9716421-9729358 GCA_025727935.1 Hebomoia glaucippe | reverse complement strand
AATGGAAATATATAATGTTTAACAAAAAACGTTTAATAAGAACGACGGATATCAATAATTTACTTTCGTGTAGCTTTATCGGTGCCATAGAAAATGAAAGGTTGTAAGAGGTTTCCATAGACATAACATCTATTGTACGCCAGCTTAACCTTTTTTCATACATAATATTATATCCCGCCCTTTTGGGCGTATACTCATATTTTGCTATTATTACTTCTTCACAAAAATAGCCCGGAAAGAGTTTTCTCAAGGTTTTATAATGTATCTATTATTCAGTACAAAAGAACAGGTCTATTAAGGAAAATTTCTGACAATACGTTTTATCCATGCTATCCTAATAATTTCTTTAAATGACTGTCTTTATAAATCATTCTAACTGTTATAGACAACAATGTTATGCCCGCGGCTTTGTGTACATATAACGCTTACTTTGAGAAGGTAATTTTTCTTAACAGACTTCATGTAACATGATCACTTCAATGAAAAACAATTTTGTACCAAAAAGTCTCCAAATATTATTTTTGCAACTAAAGGTTTCTCGTAATCCTCTTCAAGATTCAATCTAGGTTTATAAAAATCACAATTACTTCATAGAATTAGGCAATATTTAAAGGCGGAGTTATTATAGTATTAATAATAATATTATGGTTCAATTTTCCCTTTATTATAATTAATTTGAGCTGGCCGATATAATTAAATCTAACAATAATTTCTAGCATATTCCCAGAACCACGATAAACCTTTAAGTGGGTGTTTATAAATGTTTAGTGCTCTCATCTCAAAATGGAGGAATTCATTTGCATAATTTCAGACGATGTCGGAATAACTGCGGCGTTAAAACCGTATTATCATAAATTAATAAACATGCAGTAGTTGATGCATCGTTCATGGCATATGAGGAGCGATTTTCACGATGTTACTATTTTTTTTTTGGCTTTCCTCAATTTTTACATGTCTTTATATAAATGTACTACATTGTTATTTCCGCAGCATCATATAAAATTCATAAATGCTCCGCTATTATTGTTCATATCGTGTGCTTTCAAGCCTTCTTATTCGATAAATAACCTATCTGATACTAATATAATATTTTCAATTCCAACCAATAGTTACATTGGAGCATTCAATCGATGAGCGCTTGTCGATTTAGGAAACTTTCGACCCGCTCTTTACTTAAACTTCCTCGCTCTGGTCTCATTAAATCTGTCTAGGTCGACCTTTCACACAAGCCTTGTGTTTTTTTGGCATCGTACTTTTTGTCATTCCTTCCTCATGCCCACACCTCAATACAAAATATACTAATTTAAAATACAAACACGTATATTTTAAACGATAATATACATCATAAAATCTACATATTACACAAAAAGTTTTTATTAATTCTCATGAAGAAAAAAAAAGCTAAGAATACAATCATTTATTCATTGCACCATGATTAATGGAATAACATACAAGTATATTAAATTAAAACAGAGACTGACTGAAAAAAAATCCCGTTTAAATAAGAAAACTTTTATGCAAAGGAACTATAAATAAAAAAGTTTATAACTTTACAAACTTCATCAGCTCTTACAATAGTATTTTAGGTTTCAGGTATAAATAAGTACGTGGTAATATCGTTTTTTTACTACATATATGTATCTATGTGTCTCTTAAGCTTTGGTTTATTTAAAGCTAGTGGTCCCCGAGGACACACTTATCGCGATATCCCACATCTTTATAGCCTATGTGTTATTCTGATAAGCTATATTTCAATAAAGTTTAATTATAATCCATTCTATAGTTTCAGCGTTAAATAGTAATAAATGTCCATACATACAAACGTTTGCGTTTATAATAGTGAGGAGTATCTCGGCCGTTTATATTTATATTATTTATCTACATGTAAACTGTCTGGAGTCTAGACTACACAATTTCTTAAAATAGCCCAAACAGAATAGACACATATTAATCTATGAATGATAAAAATACCTCAGGCTATTATTGTTATCAATACAAAGGCGTTGTTAGTAGTTTATTATGTAGGTGTATGATATTTTGGTTTGAAGCAAATATATCGGTTCCATGAATTTTATGCGGCGAACAAGAAATGTATAGAGTAAATGTCAAGATATTTATAAAGCTTTCAGTCTTTAACTAAAGATATATACTTATATAATATTTTAGATAGCCACATCAGTGCACCTACCGTAAATTGGACTTGACAAATATTATTTGACTAAGAATCAATTTTGTAGCCAACATTGAATTCTGCTATAGAAATAACTGTATTTGGTTTTACTAAGAGCTTATATGTATGTTTTCAAAGTGATATAGAATCAATTATGCATGTGTTACAAAAAAAAAAAATTGTATATTTACGAAATCGACTCATACAGGCATAAGCCCAAACTTAGCAAGTGACATTTCATACATTTCCATAACTAATTATGTTTTGGGAGACCTTTGTGAGATTCAATGAAGAATGAAAGACATCTACACATTAATGTACATTATTTATAAAGTTTATTTATAACATTTGATAATTGAATTTTTTTTATCTTTTTTCTGGCCAGAGGAATCGACAGCAGCGGAGGTCGTTGTCGCCTCCAAAGGATGCATCGGACACACTGTTTATATACAAAATTCTCGTGTTACAATGTTCGTTCCCATACTCCCTCGAAACGGCTCAACCGATCCTTATGAATTTTTTTATGCATATTCAGTATTTCTCATACCCCTAAATGTTAAGGGTGGTCCACCTAAATTTATTTTTTAGACAATATTTTTTGTTCCCATTTTTTTTGATATAGCAAATAAAATACATGCAACCTCAAATTTTCAGCTCCAAATTTAAGATATTTATGTGGCAAAACGACGCATGCTGGGTCAACTAGTTATTTATATTAAAATCATTAACTTCAATTGTAATCAGTACGCGTCGTTCAAACGAGAATACTGTTTATAAAAATTATCTTTTTATACAATATTATAAGACACTATAGAACTCTTTAAGCGTTAATTATGGAAACGGTACACACTCATGTAAACCAGCTTATCTGTTATTACACCTACTAATCAAATTAAGTCTATAAGCGTAAACTGATTATCTAATTACGTATTGTTAGCGCAGTTTAATGAATGATCAGAGATAGAGCACGGTTTCAGATCATTAGGAATATATCATGTATATATATAGTCAACGGCAAAGTTCTTGAACAGAGTGAGAGGGGAAAGCCTTATTAGCTATACACGCTCAACATTTGAAACATTATCTACCTCTTTAACATCCTGTTCATAATGTTTGATAGGAACTATACTCATTATTAACACAAGGTTTTTGTTCGGGTCTGTCTGATTTGTAGTTTATTTCTTCTAAACAATACAACCGTTGACAGATGGAAAAATCGTAAAGTGCATATATATATGCGCGTTTTGATTTCAGTCCATGAATTTCCGAATACTCAAAATAAAAATAAATAAAGCCGGCAGCAGAACGTCACAACGTCAAATATTATGTAATATGGCTAAGACCTTCAGGTTGGCAACGTGTCTTCTAGTTCTAACGTCCCTGGAGGTGTCCATGGGTGACAGGAATACCTTAGTATAGGGTAACTGTATGCTTGTTTGCCTTCCTATCGCATAAAAAACGTATTTCATTATAGTTCACTCCAGTATCCCATACATTTCTGTACCAAAAACGGTTCACAAATTCAAGAGTAAAAGTTAAACTCATTCTTGCATTTATGGTATTATTTATAATTGCATGCAAGCAGAGCTATAGCGGACTGGTAGTTGTAATAATTTTTAAAAATTGGAAGTAATGAATTTACCTCGAGAATGGAGCACCATCGTTCGAAAATTTGCAATCAAGACTCTACAATGATGTATAATTGCTTATTCTGAGAAATACGTGTCCGTAACCACAATATTTATTTTTAAAAAAGTAATAAGTAAGAATATAAATATTGAGTGCGTACGTCAGTTTCTATTAAAAGAAAACCTTTAACAGAAGCTACAATGGGTATATTAATTTCGAACGTGGGAAAGTGAGGTATAAAAAATAAGTAGGGTATTGACTCCTTTTTCGTATGAAACTGGGCGGTTTTCTATACGGCCAGTATTTACTTTATTCACAAGATGAAAGAGGTTTTACTATAATAACCTGGGAGTTCGTGGCAATCATGTTTTGTTAGGTAAATCGCGACATGAACGCAAAAGTAAAGAATATTTGTGATATCATTAGCCGTTTACACAAATTGTATCGTATAAAATGTTATGCGAAGCCATTATATTTAGACTGTTATTCAGACGTTTATTTCAGGCCTTAAAATTGTCTAGCTAAAGTACTTTTTTTGGTTGAAATAATATAATATTTTACGTCATTACGTGGATATAAATAAACTTAACTAAAAGACTTGGCATGGGTGATAGTTTATAGCTCTTAATAAAGATTTTCACTAGTACACATATAACATACATACTTGTATGTTGCTAAACGTAATTAAAAAGAATTTTCGTAAACATATAATATAAATCTTTAACATACAATACGCTTTCAAGTAATATTCGAGTATAAATACAAAGACGTCACTTTCAAAAATCATACTTAATTATAATATTTTTAGTCACAAACGCAGCATTAGATGGCGCCAAATAAGCTAATCTTGTCAAGCTTCAATTCAAACAGCTGTTACTTGTCCATTTGCCAACAATGGCGCGTTGCACAATTTAATAAAACACGTTTTATTTATTTCTGAAATAATTGTAATTTCATACTTACCACCGACGTTTGCTTCATAGGCGACGCCAACGGCGCATAACGAATTGTTTGCAGTAGCAGCGACTTCACCCGCGCACCTTGTTCCGTGACGATTGGAGTCAATCATATCGTATCGTGGCTGAGGGTCTGAGTCATGAGAGTTCACGTCATATGATGCCATCGGATCCTGGAGAAAAAGAATAAATATATACGAATATAATTAAACTGAAAAGTTTGGTTGGTTTTGTTGCGCTAATCTTAGGAACTACAGGCCCAATTTTAAAAGTCCTTCAGTGTTAGATAGTATATTTATCGAGGAAATAAAATATGTTTTTTTTTTAATCAAGATTGATTTTTTTCCTCCTATCATCAAAGTTTTTATTAGTATTATAATCTGTCTTCGTTTTCGGGAGTGGTCCCCTAACATATAAAAATCTTGTGTCAGAATGTTTGTTCCTCGGAAACGGCTCGACTAATTGTTATGAAATTGTATATGCAAATTCAGTAGAATCTATCTATTTTTCATCCCCCTAAATGTTAAAGGTTGTCCACCCCTTAAACTTATTTTTTATATTTTGGACCATTTTAATGTTTTATGACACAGCATTATAAAATACATATAAAACTAATTTTTCAACCCTCTACGATCAATCTCTATTTTTTATGTGGCAAAACGACGTTTGCTGGGTCAGCTAGTATATGTATATACAGAATTATGTGTATTAGTGTACATGGTATAAATTATATACGATACAGCCAAATAATTTTCATAAGTTCGAGATTTAAGACAAAAGTTAAAATAAACGCTTCGCTGCCTCTTGTCAACCCTCCCCTTTTTTAATCACGCCCACAACAGTTTCATGAATTTCGGAAGGGCAATATGAAACAAAACTGCATTGCATTTTTTCCACCGAGAGGATAAATCGAATGCTATTCATAACTTTGCCAAAATGAAATCGTATCTCTCAGTGTCATGGAAATATATTCCGGTTCACAAGAGAATATTCATGATATCCGATGGTAAAAGCGATCATTTACACATACGAGAATGCTTGCATTTCAAAAACTAGCGTATTACCATAAATTTAGATCTATCGTCTGGAATGATTTCCGAATTTAATGGCTAAGACGAACATATTACGAAAAATCCAGGTTAAATAATGGTTTTCATAAGAATTTTCTCTTAATGACCATATAATCTGCCTTGCAAAAGTCAAAACGTTATTTATACACTTTCATTAATTATTTGGTTTTTACCTAAAATGTAATCAAAACCTGGAAGTACTTTTAAGCGTTTTTTAATATCATTGATACACAACGTTCGGATGACGAAAATCATCTAGTATTATGAATCTAAAGAGCACTTTTTTAAATTATGTGTAAGTATATTATAATATCTTCATTCTGTGAGATAAATTTATATTGATATCAAAGTAAATTGAAGCAATTTAGAAAAGATATCAAGTTCGATAAATGCAATCCCCGGTTTCTTTAATCGGAAAACAATATCGTAATGTCCACTGGCTCCAAATTGAACCAAACCGTCAGCGAAAGTTGTAAACTGCAATTTCTACTTACGTATATATAAGCAAGTTTTGCTTTTAACCGCTGCACGAAGTCGTTAAAATGAGATTATGGAAGATTTTCGACTTAGATGTGGGTTTAAGACAACGAAAACACAATTATGCTAAGGTAAAATAATATACTAAATACTATTAGTGTTTGTACAAAGTTACGAAATGCGTCTTTAAGATATGCCCGTGTTTGAAATTTTAGAAATAAACAAAAGTATTCAGTATTTATAGACGATGAATATTATAATTTTATAAAGATATCAACAAATCATTTTTAAGGGACCATTAAAAATTCAGAGCCTTGTATTATCCTTGGTATTTCAATCTCAAGAGGCCTTCTTGGCTATGAAACCATAAGAATACTGAAGTCTATTAGCTAATTATTTTTAAATACCTAAAAAATAATATTGTCCTTTAAAACTCTATCATTCTAGTAATTATTAAAGAAGTAACTAGTATTTTTGTAGTTTTCATACTTTTCTGCTATTAAAAAAAAAGACTATTGTGTTTGGGAATCCTTTGACCTCGTTCGTTGGTGGGTCTCGTTAATAACTGTAAAGATTAAAAGTCCTCGAATATTCGCACCCAACATTCCTGAACTGACTGCCAGCAGAAATAAAAACAGCAACAAATAGTCAGAATTGTCTAACTTCCATTTAATTGTTGAACAAAATATCAGTTATAAATAAATATTCTTTAGGTATTTACTAGATTAAATCTATAATGGCGCGTAAAATTCATATCAATTGCCGTCTGGATTTCGAGCAGTGTTTATAAACGAAAAAGTTATCAAGTGTAGTAATGTACGTTTCAGCACGCGTTTATAAATCTCATTACATACAATACTAGGTGAACCAGCAAACGTCGTTTTGCCACATAAATATGTCGCGATTAAAAAACAAAAACAAATTAGGGGACCTAACATTTTTGGGGATAAAAAATAGATAGTAGCCGATTCTCAGACCTACTGAATATGCATATAAAATTTCATAAGAATCGGTCGAGCCGATTCCAAGGAGTTTGGGAACGAACACTGTGGCACAAGAATTTTATATATTAGATTTAGTTTAAAATAAAAATAAGTAAAGTAACAGCACATAATAAAATAAATACTTTCCTTGTCCTACGACTGAAGTATTAAGAAACTAACGCTGCAAGTATCACTCTCATTAATCGACTACTGTCGTAATAAAAAAAAAGAAATTCGGCCTTATTCAGTTCGAGGCATTCTTACTAATAGTAATAGGATGTTTGGTTCTTTTTCAAGCAATAATTACCGAACGGATTTTAATGAAACATAGCAATATAGCATCAGAATAACACATAGGCTATAATTTATAAATATATTGTGACACACCTGAAACGGCAAAGCACCGCTAGTTATTAATACATATTCAGTAATGCAATAGAAAGAATAAAATATTTAAGCGTTGTAAAAATATGTAATATCAGACAAGTTTTTGAAGTATTTTATAGTAGTTATAATAGCAGTATCATTTGTATTTTAGCAAAGCAATGTGGTAAATGAAAAATCTACTCACATAATTTGACACTAAGTCAGGGTGGTCGGTTTCCAGGCCGTCATCAAGGATAGTCACTACCACGCCGCGGCCAGTAATTCCTTCCCTCCACGCTGGTATCACGTTCATGTCGAGACCACCTCCACGATTCTAAAAAATATAATTTATAAATTTTAATTTTATAATCCTATTATTTTGTCAAAGAAACGTATAACTTAAAGTATTTTTTTTCCTTAAAATGGTTATAAACTTTTTTATTAGTTCATAACATTATTTTAGTTCATGCATCTGTGTAGTGCCAAGTTTGGTTCTATTTTTAAAAATATAACGTGTATCAAAGTACTTGAGATAATGTGATATAGTTTACTTTAAATGGAAAAGTTAAGCAAAAAGCTTAAGTGTTAATTGCGTAGTTATTTGAAATATAATGTAACTTCTCTATTTTCAAAATAGGCTAATAAACTTAATCAGTTGAGGCTGTATATCGACAATATATTTAGTAATAGTGTTAAATTTATAAAAAATACGTAAAATTTATTGGTACATTTAGGGAAAAGTTTAATAAACAAAATATGTTTTGTTTAATTCCCTTTGATTCTTAATTAAAGTATGAAGGTTAGGCAAATACGATAAATAAGTATTCAAACATGGTAATTACAGAAATATATCGCATTTCTAAATTAAAGTTATTACCTTAATTTTGTCCTCAAAGGAAAACTCTAAAAGTATAGCCGTTTACAGCACATTTATCGAACATCTAAATGGTTGTAACGTGAGTATTTAGTAAATGGAGCCAAAGGTCGGAGATGAGAGGATCTTCATTACGAGAAAACAGGTGGGTAATGGTCTAGAAAATTACCTTTTACACGACAAACCACTTGCGCGTTTACGATACATATTATGATCCTAATCAGTGAAAGCAACACTTTTAAGTAAATGTGAAAGGTACAGTAGAATTTATAATACACTAAGAATATATAATATATTAAAGGACAAATATTAAGTTAGACTTCATTTGTAACTAACGTTACAAACAATGTGAATCATGATCTATTTTAATCCACTCCTAATTGCTGTATCGAAATTAAATTGTATGTGTAATTAGAACGATAATAATATAATCCAGTACCGTGAATAATCCCTCATTGTTTATTTAAATTGATGTAACATGTTTAATTCCGCGTATGAGATAACAGAATTATCCTTCTTTAAATCATAAACAACATATGTATTCCAAATATAAGACTTAAGTTGATTATGTCATTTCAATTTTGGTACTATATAACAATGATTCAATAAAATTAAGAACCTATTTATATCATAAAGTGTAAATACATATATTTTTTTTTTCATGTAGAATTTGTGTTCTTGATTATCGATTGAAGATGTCGAATTTAGGAGTAATGTTTGTTACAAGTTATTTATTAGATTGATAATTTAGGATTACTACGAAAAGTGCTTACCAAATACCACATATGGGGCCATTTAGGATCATTAAGCACAAATCTCATGTCCGTAGAACGCGGTCGTCCCTTCACTCTTGTATGTTGAAGTTCTCTTTTTGACCCAGCCTCTCTTTTCGTCGCCGACGAAGGAGAAAGAGTGTCGGAAGATTGCGTCTCAGCTGTGAAAGAAAAAACTCTTGAATTTATTCATATTTGTAACTAACAAACTATACATACAGATGTTAAATCAATTCTAAACATCGCATCAAAATGAAACATATGGAGTTGTGTTGACAATATGTCATGTGGTAACGTATATGGTATATTGAATCGTGTTAATATATTTTAAATAGGACATTGGCATAAAACATCACAAAATAAAACAGTAGAATTATAATTCTTTTCAAACTCGTTTTAAACGCTTATAAAAAATTGTAGCCAATTTTAAAGCGTTTGTGAAATGTCTTCAAGTATACGGCTAACAATAAAAAATAAGGTAATTCTAAATTCAAATAAAAGAGTTCCTTGCTATTAATGCGTTGTACAAACACTTAAAAGCTTGTAGACAGTATAAAAGTAATCTTCAGTGACAAAGAATTCCCAGTGAAACGGAACAAAGGCAGTTGGTCTTGAACTTCAGCCAACTTACGGAGTCAGGGTATCTAGGTCAACTGGCTATTTACCTATTTGCGTTCTCTACTTAACTGTGCTGTTTTCAAAACACTTTCCATATTTTTATTTAGGAATAAAAATTCTATATACGTTTTCAATTTCGTATAGTTTAAAGATTATCTGTAGTGGCGGAAATTATGACGGATATGTGTATGTTATTTAAATCATGAGACTTTGTATTATCAGATATAATTCAGATTGCTTAAAAATAGGGACGGAAAGTTTTCAAACATCACATTATGATACATTTTTGGATAATGACAAATTAATATTTTTTAGAAATTTACTTCTTTCAGTAAGAACTTTTTATTGGTTCTTATTTTAAAAACTAAAAGAATGTTTTGTGTCATAAAACACAACAAGTTTATTAAGACATTTCATATTGCATAGAAAACTTTAATGAAGTTCTCGCAATCAAATATGTAATATTCTGTGTAGTTTCTCTCTACTCCTAATTAAACTTGAAACGTAGCTTTAATGAAAGTAAGCACACATCACTCATATCTTAAATAGGTTAATGAGCACAAACGGGCTCGGTAAAAAAATCAAGATATACGCTGAACATTTCTGAAAATTTTACACAGCGTCTAGTTTAAGCAATAATTTTGAAAGTTAAGTAATTAATTTATAGCTTCGCATACAAGCTTTTGATGAGGCTGAAGTACCTTTTATAACGAGAAAAACTATTATAACCCTAATTGTAGACCTTATTTTGTTAACCCCGCTAGAAACAGAGAAGATAAATTATACTTATCATCTTCAATCCTCTTTAATAAATGGGCTGAATATGTCGTGTTGTCTTTTTCAGATGCCGTGGTCTGGATGATTCTTAGGTAACATGTCTACATGTGTTTAGGCGTTAAATTGCTTGTCGTCGAGATTATATTCATATGTTAATCGTTAATACTATATGTTGAAATACCAGTAGCCTCAATTATTTCTTAACTTATCTAAAGGTCCATATTTAGAGTTCAGACGTTTTTGACATTAGCAAAACAAAAAAATTAAATAAAATGTGTGTAACGATATGCATTCAGAAATTATTATTTTAACATTACTTATATACTTTGAAGTTTATTTCCATCGATAAATTAGAATCATTTACCTGTAGAAGAACTGTCAGGTATAGTGATTAGATCTCTTTTCTTTCTGGAAAGTATTTTTTGTTGTCTTGCCCATTGCACTCTTGAGTCGGCCTGCAATCGCCCATGGTGGTCGTGAGCTGGTGACAATGACCTTCTTGCCACTGTGTTGTGATAGAAGTGGTAATGATTGTCGAATATCTGAAAAAGAAGTTACGTTTTAGCCTTTTTATGGATCTGTAGCGATGGTTATCGTGTTGTCATGGTCGAAAATAAAAACTAAATAGAAAGTAGAATATTAGAACATTAGAAAATTGAACAATTGTCGTACAGGGAGCATGTATAGATCCGACAAAACGTCTAAAGATCATTTAACTTAACTATACATTTTGTAGAAGTGAAGAGTGAAAGATATATTATATACCAGTTATATATTCTTTATCATTTTTATACCACGTCTTCTAACTCACAGTGAAGTAAACAATGTAATATCATAAAGTGAAGTTTATTACTAATAGCGAAGCCTCTATAGCTTACAAAAATTGCATTTATATACGTTTGAATATTATTCCTAGTATGTAGAAGACAAGTCTGAAAGTCTACGCGTCTAGCTATAATTAACAATAGTCTTTTTTAAATTTATATGTAAAATTTGCTCATACGTTTAGAGTTTGGTGTAGTCATACATATAATAAACAACATCTTGTATTTGAGGTGAAGATATAAGAGATACTTTCAAACAATAGGAAATACATAACTTGACATTCACAAAGGGCTCAGGAAGGCTTCTATTTTTCAATCATAAATTTCAAAAGGTGTATAATGTACATAAAGAGAATAACGAACAAAGGAGTCCCGAATATAACAGTTATTTCAGCTTTGACGGTATGTGGTACACGGTCTATGGGAAGGAATAATTAAACAGGACCAAAAATAATTTAAAACATAGATTTTGGTATAGTTAAAATAGAGCCTTACGTTACAAACATTTATAAGAATATATTTTATATATCTGTATAATAATCTAATGACAATTTAACAGAAATCATTTTCCTTTACCTTTTTTTATGTTTATAACTTTTTAGAAAACGGTGACTACAAAAATTTAATTTTATTAAGAAATAAGTGTGGTTTATAGAGTAGCGTTGAAAATTAGCACACTTATCGACTCTATTATTTCCAGATGTGATGATAGATGATAGAGAAATATTGTTTTAAAAGTTCATTATATCGCAAGTATCAGTGCCAAAGTCATATATATTAAAAGTATGTAGCAACTTTTAATTCCTGTAATGTCGAGCTTAATTACTACAACCCTCTAAAAGAGAGATTTAAAAAATTGCCAAAAGTTTCGTATATAACTAAGAAATCATTTGCTTTTCTTAGCTTTTTGTTTTAAACAAAAGTAAATTATCTTTACATTGTCATACTCCAACCCTCTTGGGATAATAACTTACACTTTGATAAGAAACTTCTATACACAACAAACATAAACATGAATAATATGATTTGTCGCGGGTTTATAGACATCTTGCTTATTTAAAATATAAAAATTACTCTTTCCTACAATTTAGCAGGACTGGTAATTTTTTTATAAAAAACTTTTACAAAAAATACATATATCATAATCCATTCGTTAAAGAACATGCACAGTATTCCAGTCACGTAGCTTTCTCGTAACCGATATACAATTATAAGTAAGGCCATTGGTCGAATTGGACGGTAATTCCCTAATCTTTTTTTTCATCGCAAATCCTTAATAAAAATTCTACGTTACGCTTCCCAATATAAAGTAGATAAAAGTAACATATTTTCATAAGCATTAATTCAGTTCTAAATTTGAATAAAAATTCTTTAAATGATATTTTTCATTTCGACGGGCACCCCTAAAAATGGATAGCTA
>JAOSYY010000009.1:9696017-9709434 GCA_025727935.1 Hebomoia glaucippe | reverse complement strand
AAAAGTTATCGTATTGTTTTTGGATATTAGCTGAAACAAACAGCCAGAAAATATACAAATCGTATTTCTGTCATAAGTACCGGATATATTGTCATATACATGAAAATAAATGTTATTTGGAAATTATAAAAAGATAATTATGATAAATAAATAAATTATGATAAAATAACTATAAATCAGTAAACGATTTTTTGGAATGTCCGCTGACGAGACAGAATTTAATATATAAGGATGAGGTGGTACAGTAATCGAATTACGTTTTCAAAAGGAGTCCAAATGTATTTATATCTCCATTCACGGATCTATTAAGGACACTAATTAAAATAAATGTATGCCTATATATATAGGAAATTAAACAAAAACAAAATTTATTATAAGACCGTCAATTTCACAACCATGAATAATATGTGGTACATTCATTGGTGGAACGTCGTAAAAATTGATCACATTATTTAAATGAAATTCCTTTAATTTCTGCTTACATTATATATTATTTATGTATTTGAAAAAGCTATCAATAAATAAATATATATTTTTACTACAAATTATTTTAAAAATACAAATGTGGTCGCGTAAAATAAATCGGTAAATAGCGAAACTATTGAAAATTATGAACAAGTAGTATTTACTTATTTTTTTTGTAATTTGATCTTAATTTAATAATGATGCACATAAGCTTAATTGTATGTTGTAAATAGATAGTTTGCATAATATATTGTAACCATATGTATATATTGTAACCAATAAAATATGTATTATTCACGGTTCCCAAACACAGCTTGTAAAAACCAAAATAAATAATCTTCTTTCATAAAATTTTATTACGAAATGCATATAAAACAAAATCGTCGAAGCAGCCAAGAGACATTTCAATGAAAAGAATTTCACCAAACAAAATACAGCTTCCAAGTTAAAAACGAAATTAATAAGGACGGAAAGAGGAGCCACCTAATTAAAGATGAAAGAAACGCGGCGTGGAATTAAAAATATGATACCATTATATTACTACTTAAATATATACTTTTATTTCAACTTCTGCGGCAACTTCATGTAGGTTATAAATATTTCATAGAAATTATTATAAAAAGTTGCCCCAATTTCAAAGCTTGCAACATATAATTTTTCCAACTATTGCCTTACATGATTATATATAAAGATATACAACGTATATTGAGCCTCCGAAATTCCTATTTGAATAATTTCAGAACAGTTAAAGAAATTTATATTATGTAAATTGCTACAGGAAAATGAAAAGCAAATAATTATGGAAAACGTCCATCTCGAGTTTCCACTTATTAATTTGCTAAAAGCTAGTTCGAAGGATCGAATTCGCGGTTTGTTTAAATTAGAATATACTTTTTTGTTTGTTTATCGTTTCCATTTTTAAAAATCGGCATAGGCATTCTTTTTTATGAGTAACTAGATTTAAAAACTTTGTGATTTGTATTTTCAATAAAATACTTCAACATTTCGTTTTCAGATTTTTTTTTAAAATTAGTCTAAATTTTCACGGGGAATGTGAATAGTTCCAAACATTCTTTATTAACGTCATTTACTTTTCTGATTATTAAAAGGTTGTTTAAAATTTAGATTTAATTTTTAATTCTGCAAGTAAACGTATTTTTTTAATTTAACCTTATTTAAGTTTATAAATCTAGCAGTGCCTCTGGTTTAATGGTGAAACGCATTGTTTGAATTCTATTGGATTAGTTAAGTCTTGTTTCGAATAGGCATGGCAAAATAAGCAGATCACTTACTTTATTAGAAAAAAAACACCTATCAGTGAACTATACTGAGCCTGTCTCATGGCACAGATGATATTCAAAGATAAGAGAAAAAGCTTAGAATAATAAAAAACTGGAATAAATTAGAATTAAATTTATGCAATAACTTTATATTAAGTTCACTAAATATTCTAAAGTCTCAACGGCAAGTTAGAATGTGAGAGGAGCTTTAATAGAATTTTTAAACGTGAATATTATCTTGTGATATGGGGGAAATTCAAGAAGCACCCGGAGTCAACTTTCCTAATAGATTCAGAGTGCCTTAATGGAATAAGTAATCATCTTTGCAACGTAAGCGGTGTTATGTGTTATGCCTGATAAGGACATATTATCATAAATTAGTATAGAGAAAGTACGTATTATATAATGGTTTCAGTAATTTGCAAGCTACTCGAGCTGTTTATGTAAATTGTTTACTACATTCGTTGGCATTTTTTCATTTTAACTTTTAATAAAATTGCTATAAAATGACAATGAACATAGATTGAATAAGTTAAATATGTACTTCCGGAAGCGCGATCGTGTTCCTTAAATATTTATGACCAACCTTTATAAAATATTAATTTATATGCACAAGAATTTTACCAACAAGTACTGCGTGACTACAAAAATACATTGCGTAAATAAGAACTGGTTGTAGACTATTTAGTAGACATCTGACACTTACAATTTTAAACATAATTATAATTTGTTTATTTAATAAATTGGCTCACTTGAACATAAATATTCAATTTAATACTTTACTGTTTTCCAAACAACCCTTTGGGGGCTTGCCCCCGTCAAATATGGCTTGCAACTCGCGTAAATCCCATGCTGCCCCACCCCAGTTAGTAAACTTACGTTAATTTATTACACGTTTATAATTACGAGCAAAGTGAATAATTGCACCGGTTTCGTTGCAATATGCTTGATCCTAGATTACAACTTAACAACGCCCGAACTGAGCTAAGTACTACGTTGTTTAGTTGAGCTGGCTTTGTTTGGACAACTAAATTGTGTTTATTTATTTAGAGCCTTATCTCTAAGGCATGGTCGACATTCAAAGGCTAATTTGAAATCTTAAGTCATGTGTTTATAACTTTATACAAATCACTTAAATAATATTAAGCTTAAGGCCACCCTAGATAAATTATAGCAAAGACATAAAATCCTATGAAAATCGACCCATTCATTTAGGTGCAATGCGACAAACACGTCAAATGTTATAAAAAATCTCCTACACTTACATCTGAGTTTAATAATATACTAAATACTATATTACTCCCTAATTTTGGCATGGGTTATGTCTAAATTTTCTAAGTTATAATTATTCTAATTACTTAATTGAGTGTTGAAAGGCCCGCCAAGTATTACAACACTTAAATTACTCAAGTATAATATTAACATGAGTTAAAGAATTTAACACATACGAAAGTCTCAGCCGAGAGAAATTTGTGTGAAAATAATAGGAATTCAGTGAGCAAAAGCGGCTTTTCGCCGCTTACAAGGAGATTACGAGCATTCGTCAACCAATCTACATGTTATTATCTTATTCGTGATATAAAATGAAAGTTTATAAGTTATCGCTTTAGTGATTAGAAAATATTTTTATTTTAAAAATGTTAAAAAGAGGTTTTATATCAAATACTTTTTCTTCTTTTAACTGTTATGATCACCCGCTGTCATTTATGTTCTTTCTCTTTTCACTGTGTAACATGTTATCATTAAAAATATTATCCAGAGTCTATTAATAAAATTTACATCCTAATACATATTATTAATTATAAAAGACGCACTCTCGTATGCCGCCGAATTTGGCATTCACAGACCAAATCAAATCTTTATGGCCAAAAAATTAATTATCAACCAGTACCTGGTATCTGGAATATGAATTGTCACCAGTGGCCATCCTGTTTATTCAGCCACATGACGTTATAAATTATTTAATGATGTGCTACTACCTATTTATTTGTATTTCGAGCTTTCGGAAATTTCAGTGGAAGTCTATGCTTGTTATGAACAATTCAATAAATATCTCTTTATTTTAATGGATATACAATAGTATTTATGATAAAAACGTTAAGAATGTGTCGTGTTCATGAACTTTTATAAGAAGGTATTAATTATTTAGTGATCTAAATAACTATTAATTATACTACCTATTCATGTACAAAAACATTTGCAGGCACTTAAGACGTAACTCATATCGATTTTCTCAACCACTTCTAGTTGTCTATCATCTTATTTTTTCCTATATTAAAGTAGCGGCTTCGCTCCCGTTCATTTCGATTTTTAAACCTTAGTTTACATTATTTTACTTTTAGTATAGATCCCAATTCTTTTTTAAAATATAATAAAGCCTATAACCTTCCTCGATAAGTGTACTACCAACACTGATACATTTTTCAAATCGAATCAGCGGTTCCTGAGATTAGCGTCTTCAAACAAACAAATTCCTCAGTTTTATAATATTAGTATAGATGAGTATACAGACACGAGATTTTTCCAGATTTATTATATGAATAGATTGTCACAATGCTCTAACTATATATTTAATGAACGGTTTACTAAGTCTTAAAACTCGATGTAATCAGTAGTCTTTCAAAACAAGTGCTTTGAATTTCTTATGACTCCTAAAGTCGATATTTACATATTTTTTTGTAAAAGTATCGATTCAACAATATATATCATAATAATAAAGTTGTCGGCTCTCCAAGAAAACTTCTCAATCTTCATCAATATTATTGGAGCGAGGAATACATCGATGGCTCCAAAGTTTCCGACACGTGGATGCTTGTGTGAAACAAAAACAAGAAGTACAAGTCTTACAAATATGTAGAAAGAATTTAATGTAACAAGGGAATAGCGTAACTTTTAATATAAAATTATCTATCCTAATATTATTACACTGAAGAGTTTGTTTGTTTGAACACGCTACTCTCAGGAACCGCTGGTCCGATTTGTAAAATTCTTTCAGTGTTGGATAGTACATTCATGGAGGAAAGCTATAAAACATTTTCAAAAAAATTAGGGATCCTTACTAAAAGTCCAATAATGTAAACCAAGATGTAAAAATCAAAATGAACGCGAGTGAAGCCGCTGGCAGAAGCTAGTCTTCTATACATGTAATAAATCTTAAGACACCGCGTCTTTAAATTTCATAAATTTATCCATAAACACTATGATCAATAACTAGATGTAGTTAACAAAATCGTATTGAACGTGAACGAAGCTGCGGGAAACATTAATAACTAATATTGTAAATGTAAAAGTGAGTTTATATGTTAGCCTTTCACACCTAAACCGCTGAAGCGATCATGATAAATTTTGAACTCCTGATCGGTAGTTAAATATAGTGGAAAACTTTTTATGTAACATTAATAAACTGAAATAATGAATCTATTTTACGTTGATGCTTTTTGTATTGATTCATAATAAGGATTGGTTAACATAATCAACATTATCTAAAATAAAACCGCAGTAAATACTAGTATTTTAATAAAAAACAAATCGATGTATACATATTTAAGCCGCCGTAACAAATAAACGATTAACTTTTGGACAAGGCTTTTTTAAACTTCTTAGTAAAATGCTAATAAATTCCGAATTCTCAAATGCTTAAAATACCATACCGAAACATAAAAACTGAATACCAATTAATCGTAAACGTGTTTTCCTGGAAATCTAATAATTTGTTCACAATAAACTCAGCTTATATCTAGTAAATCATTCGAAACGGGAGTAGTTATAAGTTTTTGTGTTGAAAATCTAAATTATGGCAAAAGTTTTAGTTGCAAATCGCATTCTGTCCTCAATTTTAAGTACAAGAGTATAGAATAAATCAACCGGTGTGATAATAGTAACGGTTTTAATGATCTTATTGCATGAGTATATGCATTTCTTTAAAATAGCTCACGAAAACGTCGCTACAAGATAAATAAAACGTTTATAGTGAGCGAATCTTGAAAGACGGATGTATACTATTACGATATATTTTTAGAACATTTTAAGAGGAACAATTCCGTCATACAAGATTATCGCCTAACTTTTACTACATACGCAGTACATGAAATATTAACTTTAAAAAAATTGCTCGTTTTCTGAACATTACTCATTGATGCTTCGTTTTTTATTTATCGTTCGTGTTGCTGTAGATCCTTCCTCGATAAATGGGTCATTAAATACTGAAAGACTTCTCAATTCCTAAACTTAGGGCGTTCAACCAAACAGACGAACTCTTCAGCTTTATTTTGTGAATATAGATCACATTATTCAATGCCTTGGTGGAAAATATCTACGCATTAGACCCGCAGTTTCACCGGTGTTGATTTTATGGCTATAAAAAGTAAGCTACATTATTTCTCATAGAATCACTTACCTGTGAAAGGCCGGTGCAAATCGATCTAGCCTCTTCAGAGTGCAGCCAGTACAAACCGACAGACAGACAAAAGTTCTATACACGTTCTGTGGTAAATGCCATAATTCATATTTAATAACAAATTACTGTTTTTTTATTACAAACACTTTGATATTCTATATGAATGTAGCTTACACGGTATATCAAATTTTTCTAAAGGTTTTTACATGATAAAATATATGTAACATTATCTTGCAGTTTATATTCAAGTGCTCCAGGGTAATAAGCTTTTAATTTCATCGGTAGCCGGTCCCTTAATGGAAATCGATTATACTAGCACCTGCTATAAATATTCATTCTCAGTTAATACAATGCTATCTATTTACTAATACCCGTTGATCCCTGTATCAACTGTAGGGGATTAATAAACGGTACATTACACGTTTTATTTGTGAAACCGTACCTATTAATTTTTAATACATTTACAGAACTATTACTGAACATTGTATTTATTTTTTACGACTTTTAAAAACTAAATTTATAAATATATGTCTAGGATTATGTTAATAATTAGATATGGAAGTCTACTAACGAACTCCCAAAGTAACATATATAAAATGTTTACACATATTAATAATAAAGATGCCTTATCTATTGTATCAAACGTTTGAGAGAAATATTCAAATTCCCTATCACGACCTTTCGTAGATGAAAAGGTTATGAAATCAAGTAATATACGTTTCAGAGTCAGTCAGGTTTAACGACCGCTTGGAAAAATTTAAATAACATTTTTTTCTCAATGCATATGAAAGATATAATAGAAACATATTTTTTAAAGTTTTTGTATGTCCGTTTATTCCGGGAATCTTTGAAACAGCATGACAAATGTTTATGAGACTTTCATTTGGAGACATTTCATAATCGTCAATTAATTGCAATCTTCATCATGTATACATAAAAATTATACCGGAAATCACACTGCTTTCCCACAGGGGTAGGCACAGACTACGAATTTTGACTTCCTACGCGACTGACATATTCATTCGGTTCATCTACTTCCACAAGGCTTTTACGTATGCTCGTCGTTTTAACGCCCTCTTGACGTGACCTTAAGGAAAGATCTCTTCCATCTGATCTTGATATATGATAACACGTTCAATAATCATTGATTAACTAAACCTGTTGCTGATATTATTTGTTAAGCCGCACTTCTGATATTCTAATATATTTTTATCAAACATAATTTCAAAGTATTTACATTGGACATAAAAATTAAGTCACAAAGTTGAATGGGAACTGAAAATTTTATTAAATACCCCATTAGGTTAATTGCCATGCCCTAGTTAACAGAACGATTATGTTTTTCTCCGCCGATTTACAAAATGTCAAGTTACATTATTTCAGTTCTTTACTTTTACATAAATGAAACTTCAATTTCACAATTCTTTAAAATCGTTCGAAAATAAATTTTAAATTCCATTAAGTAATAGTAAATTTTTAATTTAAAAGCAGTGAAACTTCCGTGATTTTTCTGCTCAAGCGGAAAGTTGAAGCAAATTTCCATACTATATTAAGATTGTATGTAACAATTTGTTGAAGAGAATGCTAGCGATAAAACAGTACTGACGTAAACAATGCTATCATTGGCTTAACGTCCACTGTAATGAATATATGGAGCAAGTTTACAGCGAAAATTGCACCAACAATATAACAATTACAATTTAAAATTGCAACAAAGCTACACCTTAGATAAAAATAAATAATATTAACATGAGAGTAATTAATCATATTATTACCAATATTTCGCGCAAGATAATTGGTATTTTAATTATGAACTGCGATCGTCGGAACTCACAAACACTCGATTATTGGTAAAATTAATGAAAATCAATATTAACTACGGATGCAATCTGACTGTGTGAATATTATTTAGATTAAAAGACACGTTTGCGCCAGTGACGCTAAAACTTATACCTTGATCGTGATAAATGAGAGAAGATTAGGTACTTAAGAAGGCTTATATTAGAATATAGAAAGGAAAAATTGCCGATGATAGGAAAATGTGTCATTAAAAAAAATTAAACCAATTAGCTCTATCAAATGACCTCCAAGATATCTAATTATAATATTATCATCTAAACTATATTATGTATTGATTTGTTTGTAGCATACGAAGAAAATCGATCAGACAGTTCACCTAGTGGTAAGCGATTTCTGTCGCCCATGGACTCGTCCAAGATCACTTGATCCAGGAGACGCGTTGCCAAACAAAACCTTAGCTTATATCAGTAATGTAGATCGAAATAATTAAAAGTAGTATTCCAGAGAATTTGATTAAATTATTTGTAAGTTATAATTAAGTTATCAAGTTAGCCTATTATTTCTAGTTCTTGTTGTACAAACCATCAATATGGATAGAATTTAAATTACAAAAACTTGAATGTATATTAAAAGTTTTAAACAGGTCTATTATTTTAACCAGCACTTTAAATGTCCCGTTTTAAAACTTCGAGCGCTGGCCTCGCGAACGAAACGACGCAATTTCAAAACAAAATTTTTTAACAAACAAAAAACATTAAAGAGCGATAACCAGGCGATGACTGGCAAGATTTCAGGAAACGGTTTTCGCATGAGGGAAATATACTGTATGAAATGCAATTTCTCCCGGTTTTCCCTATAATGGGTTTAATGCTTCTTTCGAGACTGGCCTTCTTCCAACTTTGAGATCGAAAGACGTACTTATGTTTGCTTTTGCTATAGTTTTATAAACTTTGAATAACTTTCTTAAGCTTCAATACGTACCTTGGACTTACCTACTTTCTTTTAACTCGGATATTACTTTTAAATAAACTACATCTCGATTTTGTAAGTAGCAAAGCAGGGTAAAATCTAGTTCAAGAATTTTATTATAATTTGAAGATATGATTGACAATTAGCCTAGACGCAATGATATGACGAGTGGTACCATGCTCGGACAAAGCAGACGATGACACGCATTCCTTTTAAAAAGAAAAAATAACCTGATATGTTCCCCAATCTTAATTACCCAATGTTGCTCCGTCAATCTATTTATATAACAAAATGGAAACCTTTTTTACTTCAAAATGTATAGCTGCCTACTTATAAAAGTTATACGACTATATACTAGAAGCAAAATATTGCTTTGTTATGACTTACGTATAGTAAGTTGTCATAAGAATTTTATTGTCTTCACAAATTTGTTTCCTTGCCAACAAAAAAGATGAAAACACACCGTTTTATGCGTCTGCATTGTTTATATCTGACACCTACTTTAATATATTAATTTAATTTACATTTATTTTACAGGACTATATATGTTCTTTTATGTCCCATATAAAATAATTATTTTTTATTTATACGTATAATAAATCAGTAGGTATAAGAGTGGAAGCGGTTGGCAAAATCAACATGAAAACTAACTAGGCCGCACATGACAGCTAGTGAATAATATTTTTAGCTACCACAAATCATCAAATTAGCTTCAAATCTAAACAACATACAAAATATTATTTTTGTTTCGATGACTAGAAAATATATTTTTTTATTTTTAATTTAATTATAAAACTAGTTTCTGTTACCGTTCATTTCGTTTTTTACACCCTGGGTTATATTATTGGATTTTTATAAAGGATATCTATTTTTTTTAAATATAATGAAGCCAATAGCCCTACTCGATAAATGCTCTATCCAACACTGAAAGGATTTTTCAAATCAGACCAGCAGTTCTCGAGATTAGCGCGTTCTAACACACAAACAAACTCTTCAACTTTACAATAATAAGTATAAATGTGAGTATGTTATCAATTACTCTACTATGAGACATTCATTTTTCAAAATTCATATTTTCTACGTCGCTCGAATAATCTATTAAAAACAATATATTTGTTATTCAGTAAAGAACTAAAATCCTAATGTAACCGTTTTGTTTTAAAATTCGCTTTACAATATTCAATACATTTCAATTCACAAACAAATAAATGAAGATTGAAAAATCAAAGCAAAAAACTTAACTTTTTATCCCATTCATCTTAATCCTATCTACATTTTATTAGAAGTGATGGATTTTTTCTGAACGAAATCTTCTAAAACCAAGTAAAAATGAACCATTAGTATTATTTTATCTTTGAATGTTCAAAGTTTAAACTAAACATTACTACATTTTTGTAATACCAATTGTAATTTCAGAGTAAGTATTAACAATAAAACTTGTTGTTTGTTTGAATGCGCTAATCTCAGAAACCACTAGTACGTTTTCAAAAAAATATTTCAGTGTTGGATAGTACGTTTATCGAGGAAGACTTTAGGCTATATTATATTTTAAAAAACAATTAGGGATCCTTACTAAAAGTCCAATAAAGTAATCCAAGGTGTAAAAGTCGAAATGAACGCGAGCGAAACCGCTGGTAGAAGCTAGTATGAAATAATACCGAATGTAATTTGCACTAAACTTGTTATGTATAACATACGTATACCAGAAACAAATATTTGAACTTTTAAAAAACAAAATGATCTAGAGTATGAATGTAGTCGAATAAACTTGAAAGAAATATATTTTATTGATTGTATGAAATATTTTTAATTTAAAGCATTTTGAGAAGGGGTCTTAAACTTTAAAGATTATTATATGTCTGTGTATAACTATAAGATATTAATAGTAGACATTTTATACCTAGATCTTTATAAATATAAAAATTTAATAACTTCTCCGATTTTGATGATAGTTCTTGTATATTTATGAGGATTTGATAATGTTTAAGATTGAGGTGATTAATTATTTGTATTTAAGACATATAGTAGAGATCAGCGAACGTTTAATAAACGAGCACTCTAGTTTTTTTAAAAACTCTCCTGTTTTTTAATTTTTAACGTCAAATATTTCAAATTCCGTCTAGTTAACGCAGTTAAACACTAATAGTTATTAAATTTCCATTGTCATTTTTTCAACTTATATATAATTCGTAAACACCGTCTAAAATCAATCATTAAGTAAACCTCACGCTTGTCTGTCAAACACGGGCTCTAAATTTAAGTTATGGAGATGCCTAATCATCACACATTATCCATCAGATAACGAGGATGTCACGGACCATTAATTCCTTCGTTTCGCACAAAAAATCCAAATTAAAGAGGTAATTTATGTATAATCATTGAACCTTTAATCCCGAAATTAGCGCAGACCTTGACATAAATAACGAATTTGGGCCTTTTGACTTGCTTCCAGTAGTTTGTCTTGGACTCGCTGGCTACATTCCAAGCCTATATCGACCGGCTGTGCCATTTACAATGAGAATGAATATGATGCAATTTATTTGACAATAATATATACCATGCTTGGGAGCACAGATTTATTTATGAGCCCCGAAACACTTATGAGTGTTCATTATTCACCCGACCAAAGGAACTCTGGTGAAACCACAATACATAGTTTCTCATGTCATATCACATTAAGGATTATGTTACAACTGCCAAGTTTATAGTCGTTACAGTAATAAGACGTGCGTTAATTGTCTATTGTACTTATAAAGCCTATACTTTATATACTTAAAAGTCGAATGATGACTAAAATATTATTTGACAGTTTTGCAGAACAGCTTAGACAAATACTATCGATGTCGTACACAAGACTGGTGTGTAACAAATATTTCAAAATTCCCTAGAAATAGGAACTTCTAAGAGCAATAATCTCTACTAATATTATAAAGCTGGAGAGTTTGTTTGTTTGAATGCGCTAATCTCGAGAACCGCTGGTTTGATTTAAAAATGTACTATCCAATTTCAGTGTTGGATAGTTCATTTATCGAAGAAGGCTATAGGCTATATTATATTTTCAAAGAAATTAGGGATCCTTACTAAAAGTCCAATAATGTAACCCGAGGTGTAAAAATCGGAATGCTGTTGGCATAAGCTAGTAATAAAAAAGTTTTCATGAATTATTTTTGTTTATTTGGCATTCCCAATGTTATGACATAAAACGAAATTTAATATGTTGAATGATGAAACTTATTTAAACTCAAAGCAAACGGCAATAATAAGTCGGAACGAAAAATGATTATTTTATAATAGTATTCGTGCGCCATTTAAAATGCAGTGTATAAAATATTTATAATAAACCACTGTACGTTGTATTTTATAAACAATTTTTATTATTATTACTTTATACGATAGGAAGGAAATGAGCATACAGTTGGCCTATACTAAGCGATTCCTGTCACCCATGGTCACCTCCAAAATCAGTATATCTAGAAGACGTGTTGCCAACCTTCAGCTTTAGCCAGATTACATCATTTTTGTCATATAATATAATGACGTTTTACTTCCGGCCTTATTTATTTTTATTTCGAGTATACGCAAATTCATAGATTGAAATCGAAACGCAAACATTACTTCACGACTTTTCCATCTATAAACGGTGGTAAGTAACCCGGTCGGAACAAATTTATTATGAGTGAAATTTTTTTAAATAGATGCTTTGAATGTCGAAAATCATTAGTTCCTTTTTATACTGAGTTTTTTTTATTACAAACTAAGTTAAGCACTATTTGAACAAGATTTTTTAGTTAAATCTTGAACTAAATTAGTTTAAACTTTTAATACTTAACCTACGTTATACTAATATAATGATGTTACATTTTTTAACGGATATGTACCAGTAGTGGAAATTCAACGACTATATTATTAGCCCCGACGTCGCTCGCGTTCAAATTTTGTTTACTTCTAGTTGTCCATAATATCATTTTTTGGATAAATTCCTTAAATGTAAAGACTCGCCGTTTCTACTGATTTACAGATAAAATTCTCTACGCCTTTTTGCGTACGTTTAAAGTTAAATCATTTTACAATCTGTGGACGTGAATAATACTTGTCACAACTGTCAGTAACGACAACTTTGCGTCGTATACAAAGGAAACAGGTTGTAAAACTTCGGACTTGTCATAAAGAACTATACGATATATCACAGTATTTCCTTAGTCTTTGAAATAGCTAGAACGTAGACACCGGGCTCAAACGACTTCTGTGGCGTTGCCTTTACCTAGAAGTGGAGCTGTCCGTCGCCTTTGCTCGAAAAATTACCTGGGACAATTATATTCACTTATTACAATTATATATAACTAGCTTATACCAGCGGTTTTGCTTGCGTTCGTTTCGATTTTTATATTATTGGACTTTTAGTAAGGATCGCTAAGTTTTTGAAATATAATGATGCCTTCCTGGATAAATGTACTATCCACTACTAAAATATTTATCAAATCGGACCAGCGGTTCAAGCAAACAAACA
>JAOSYY010000009.1:9667434-9686983 GCA_025727935.1 Hebomoia glaucippe | reverse complement strand
ATATGCAAAGTCAACATTTTTACCAAAATGTATTTGATATGCTTTTATATTGCTCTTATGTTAAAAAAATATTAATTTAACCACATAAAATAAATTAGTAAAGTGAGACATTAACGTTTTCTAGATTTATAATTTTAAAGCTTTAATATTTTAAAACAAATATAGATTCATATTTGGCAGATACATTAATCAAATAAATATTGGCTTTCATCACTCAAAATAAAAGCAGTTCTGCGGTTGCAATTGCAAAAAAAAAACATTAATCCCCGCGTCCATTAATAACAGAGTGAGCAATAAAGAATCCTTAGCACCGTATCCAATAAAGTTTAAATTGTACGCGGGGAGCGCACGAACCATTTATTTCCCAGCAAACCCAAAACAATATTACAGCTATAAAGAATATACTAGTGTGTGATAGAAAGGAGGGTTACGGCGTCGAAATAAAATCCCCCATCCACTGTTAAAATTGAAACTCTTGTAGGTTTTAAAAACATATTTCTTTACGACGTTTGCATTTCTGAAAACGGTCCACTGAAATAACGTTTAAATGGAATATTTTGTCGACTGTGCTTTTGTTCATTTAAAGTGTAATTGGGCAAAGGAATGCTTTATGTATTTCTGATGAAATTTCCAGTGTAAAGAATTCGCTGAACAAACGATAAGGCATGGATGTACATTTTGTATGAACGGAAAAGAATTTTCCTGAAAATGTTTTTAAACAAATAAATAACATTAAATTATCTTTCTTCATTGCTGATACACAATAACGAGATTTTTGACATACGAACTAACTGTATATGTAATGTACACTATATACATATATTTCCAGCTAATCTCTGAAATAGTTTTTTCGATTTGACAGGGCTTTCACGGTTAGCAAGCTGATATAATACGAATTAATAGATGCTATTTTTATTTTAGAAGCATAATAAAGGCACTATGGTCATAATTATAAATTTTACTGGTATGGTGTGCCGTTAATCTTAATTATTTCTACCTCAAACATTCAGAAATTAATAGAATGAATTCGTAATCCGCAATATTTTTCACGCATTTCCTATATACGGTGGGTGGCATGTGACTCGTACGTTCTTTTAACATAATTTTAGAAATTTCTCCTACCCATAGAATACTTTAAACTTTCCCAGACGGGCGAGTAACATGCTTATAGAAAATAAAATATAAACATCATGAACCAGATGAGAATCTCGCGGGTTATGTTAGTACTTTAAAAAATCCACTCATGAATATTTTATTAAAACGGTTACGCCACTCCAATAACGAGGCTAAAAAATATTTGGATTTCATTCAGATTACATCGTTTGTAATGGTAGCGTGAAAGAAATCGCAATTGGAGTTACGCGTACTCGTATTTTAATTTGACTTATATTTACAGCAGGCATATATTGGCAGTATACACGAATGATGCACTGCTATTTATACGTGTGTCATATATCAAACGGTAGATCAGATACGTCATTAAACGACACCGCGTGGCCCATACAGCTTCATAAAAGCTTTTTCAGATGTTATCTTTCTTAATGGATCGGCGAAATGTCTTACGGCTCATAAGAATTCCCATTTACAGAAACATCGAGCTCATTAAAGAAATATATAGATTACTTTTATTTTCTTTATAAATAGATTTCAGTATTTTTATTAGCGTGTCTTATTAAGACGTTTTTTATTTTATAATCTAGAAGTTTAACTTTCTGGCTTTTCAAATTTGATGTCTATATTTGTGCATGTAACAAATTTAATTTGTTAAACAATCGATTACATAGTTCTGCTTAATTGTCTTATATTTTAGACCTATTTTACTAAACAGTTTCTAATAGAATTTTGTATGAAAAACATTTGAAAGGTAAACAAATAATGCAGTGTTGGCACTAGTTTAGATTTTTGTTACTTAATTACACAAAATCGGATTTACGATGGAATTTGACACTTAAATAGTTTTTGGTTAGAATTACACACATATGATTTATTTCAGAGAAACATCTATTTTAATTTCGACGCTGACAGTCACGAGTAACAGCTAATTCTATAGAACTGTCAACTCCAATACTACATGAACAGGACAAAAGCTAAGAAATTTATAATAGAATTAATTAAGTACAATAAATATCATACATCTTAAGCTCCTGATCATTTAATTCATTACTTGTTTGCCCAGCCTCAAATTTCCGCAGAGCATTTTCATAATTAATTTAATGAAGTTCTGAGCTCCAAATTGACTTAAATCGATGTAAAACAAATCATAAGCCCACGCATATTATTAAATCATTTGCATATCCGTGAGATGGGGTACGATCTGAAGGCTTTTGTAAGGCTTTGAAACATTTTCAAGGCTTATGATATACTATCAATAGATGGTATTACTTATAACTAGTTTGTATTCACTATTTTGTATAGTTGAATGTTTTCAACTAATTATTATCAATGTTGAAGAATTTACTCGTCTACTTTTGTATCTCGTACATTTTTTTAAAATACTAAAGGCAGGAATACACGTGTAACCTTTGATAACTGTTTTAAGATAATTTGTAACCTTTCATTCCTAAAAAATACCATAAATTTATATGTTTTATATTGTAAACATAAAAATAAGAAATTCAAAAAATATATCCGCTATTTTTAATCTATACCAAAGTTAAGATAATCGTTTTTTAAGATCGTTTAAGATAGTCTTAACATTTCAACAAAATTAAAACGTGTTTTGTATATATACATATTATGTGGCCCACAAAGACTTATATAGATTATAGGATGTTTAGGTTTTGTCTCCTAAATAACAACAAAATATGTTGTTTAGGTACCTTATACCTTTTTTATATAATAATACATTCTATGATAATTCAATGTATTTACGTCACCCATAAAGTTAGCCTTAAAAAGGGTAATAATCTGCATCTACAATAGCTCTACATCACAGTTGTCATCTAGCTTTATAAGTCGCGAAATTTCCGTTTAGTCTTAAGAAAAACAATCAGTACAAATTATATAAACATTTTAAAAATGAGTTCATTATATGGCCGCTTGGGACCTGCTGAAAATCTGTAATATTTCACTACAACAAGAAACCATTTGTACACCAATTTAACGGTGTATTGTAAAACTTAAGAACGTAAACTTTTCGGAATTAAAATTCATGCAATTAAAATAATTTAATATTATATGACTTATATTTTATTCAAATTTCAGGTGTTTTAATACTTTCTGTCTATAAAATCTCGTCAAAATGTATCCAAACATATCGGTATCCACTATACTTCTTATTTAGACTTCAAAAATATACGATTATATATTATTTATTTGCAAAAATAGCCCTAAGCTTTCCGAGCCCTTGTTAGATATACTGCCAGTATGTAAATGACTTCTGTGAACTAGTTCCATACTGTTCCGTCATTGTTACTGATAAATGGGTAGTTATGGTGGTTTATGACTACTCGTTACGCCCGACTTCTCTCGTGTTATCATATATACTTTTCCTCTGACCTATATTACGCAACAGCGTTTCCTTTTGTTATTTTTAGTATAATTAATATATGTTAACAGTGTTTGGAAGATACAAAGACATTTATTTCAAAACACCGCCTTTTCAATGTTTTATCTATGTCACATAAACAATGTTCTATATTCGTATATCTGTTTAATTATATTATTTTTATAATTGGAAAGGACGATATTTTGCTATCGTTTAATTAAAAGCATCATTGAAGTTTCAAGTACAACATTTTAAAATTAAATTTACCGTTAATATTTTTTCATTTATACATTATAACTAGCTTCTGCCATCGGCTTCGCTTGCATTCATTTCGATTTTTACACCATGGATTATATTATTGTATTTTAGTAAGGATCCCTAATTTTTTTGAAAATATAATATGGCTTTCCTCGATAAAGGTACTATGCAACACTGACAGAATTTTTTAAATCAGACCAGCGGTTCCTGAGATTAGCGCGTAAAACAAACAAACAAACTCTTTAGCTTTATAATATAAATATAGATAGGAAGGCAAACGAGCATATGTCAATTTATTACCATCGCCCATGGACATTAACAAGACCAGGGGTCTTGGAGACACGTCGCCGACCTTTCAAAATGGAACTTAGGTTTAACAGCCTTTAAAATAAATAAAAATATGTAAATTATCAAAACACAGCGCATCATAAATTATTTATCTTGTGACTTCATTGACTATTCCTTCGAAATTGAAATGGGTTGAGTCGATAAATTCAATTTTATTAAGCTGAAACTCTGCCAAATTCCCGCTTCCTAAACTGCTGCAGCATTTGTTTGGATATTAACATTCATCAAGCATCTGAAACGGATTTTGGCATTCTTTTCTAAGATGATTGCTTACGATTGGCAATCATGAATACAGCGCATTAGGAAATCACAGGAATCCTAAGGCGGGCGGACTATTAAGAGTTCTATTATAGTATTTTTATTCAAACACAAGCGTATCGAGTTTATTCAACACTTAGAAAAGATACAATTAATTTCTAAGAATTATTTGTACGTTGAATTAATAAACGTTTGTTATTCAGAGCGATGATGCAATTTTAAGGAGTCATTTTTCAACCGACAATTTTTAGTTTGTCAGTTGTCGTTACTTGGTTAACTCTAAGCAAAAAAAAAATAGTTTTAATTTTGGAATAACATACAACACATATCTACTTCAAAAAACAGATAAAATCTAATACAAATATATACGATAGGCGTTGTGACTATCAAGAATGTTTCGTTTAGTGAGAGTTCTTTACTGAGGTCACGTACGACTTTGTCATCTGTCAATGTGATTGCAATGCCTGGAGGGCTCTGCTGTTACCAATAGACATGACATATGGCACGGGTGAGACATCAAAAAGATCCTTGAGTTATCTCGGCCTCCGTATTAAGCAACTCGTAGTTTGCGTTGGGTTAGGATTGGGGTGAATTTGAGGAAAGCAATTCCATGTCGGAAACATCAAGCGTTGTGATTTGATTTTGGAATTAAGTAAAGCTAGTGGGCAAATTGCAAACACAAACAATTTATACATAAAATAAGTCAGCAGAAACTGTACATTTAATGAAATTATCGACAACTTATAAAATAATAAATCGACATTAATAAAATCGACGTGAGTTGAGAGCCGAATCTTAAAGCTAGCATTGAATATTGACTTTGTTTGTTTTTATCTTGCTTGTGCGTCCGTCTATCCGTACGTCAATTACAGCGAAATCTCAGAAGCATTTGAATTTAAAATTTTACAAATATTCCCCAATTTTGATTAATAAATATAGGAAAAAAGATACTACTATAGTACCTTTTTTTTTTTAAGTGACTAATATTGTTTTGACCGAGACAAAGTAGCGCAGAGTCCATAAGTGTCAATTTTTGAACAACACTTACTTTACGACCGTTTCCATCTCCATCTTCATTTCCGGTCTATTTTAGAAGGAAATAACTTGGCGACATATTTCCGCAAAGGCTGCCTGACTCGTTCGCCTACTCAATAGAACCAACTGTAACATAGCATCACAGTTCGATATTTTATAATTAACTCTGAAAGTTTTCTTAATTCCGAACATTTTCCTATTTCACTTCTGTAATTAAACGTCGAACATTTCAAGAATTTTAATTTCAGTTTTAATTCATTGGAAGTTTTGATCAGGAATAGAATGTCGTATGCTAACTATAGTTTTTATTAAGAGTCCAACTTTTCGAGTGAGATAATTAGGTAAATTTAAAAAGGCTTTAAATATAATATTCTCCAGATTTTCTTTCCTATTTTACATTTCGAATATATGTTAAATTTAATAAAATATACTAACCATTTTACGAAATGAATATTGCCTAGCAAAATTTTCATTATAAAAATAAAGATATAATTAAAATTGTTGTTTAACCTCAGTTAAAATAATCCTTTATTAATATAATGATACCGATTATAACGTTTCCAATTTATTTTCAGAGAATATACAATAAACGTTTATTTTACCCAAAAGTTTCAGAACGATTTGAATTCAGCTATAATAGCAATTAACTATAACTTATTCAGTGTAATATAGAGTCTCTTGAAACAAATTAAGTGGGAACAAAGGAAGACGGCCGAGCTATCTTGAATGAACCCAATGCGAAACTATTGCACAAACTTCCCCTTAATGGCGTAATGGGAACTTAGTCGTTTATTATTCAAGTTTATTTCTTCCAACATTAAACCTCAATCAATCAGAAAAGGACAAAATTGTTAATCGAGAATAATTAGCCTATTTTATGGAAAATACGTTATTTATTCATAAAAAAGTTAAAATAGACATTACACATTTTAAATAACACGTATAAAATAAGATAAGAGATGAATTTTTTAAATTTGCGTGGCAGCCCAAGTCCCAAACTATGAAGTAGATACTTAGAAAAGTCCGATTTTCATGAAAACTAAAACTGATCTGATCTGAATCGAAATCATTGATTGGAACACATACAGTATTGTTCCATTCGATAGTGTGGCTAATAAGCAACAAATTCTAGAGAGTATATACGGTAAGTTACATATGGATATCAATATGGCATTTTCGGTTTAAAATAAGAAAATTTTATGAAATTCCACGTCTGACATAAATGTCTATAGTAATAGCGATACGGGTGAAAGCACTCGATTTTGTGATACATTCCTTGCAAATTGATGTTTCAAAGCATTCATATCTGCATTCTCATTGCTGTTATTATTAATGTTATAGAAAAATTCTTGACGCATACATTCTTCATAAGTATATTTTCACAGAATTAAAGGTAGAAAATTTGCTTTTCTTTTAACACAAGTTTTAAATTAATAAGCACATGCTTTAATTCTGTTAAACAAATGACTTAGTGACCCGCCCAACCTCGCTGTCTCACATAATCATATAAACATTTAAAAGATTCGCATATTAACCTTGTGAAAGATATATATATATATATATACACTTATAAAATCAAATATATAAAGTTCTCGAGTCACAATGTTCGTTCTCATACTCCTCATACTCCATAGGTTTGAGAATCGGCTAATACCTAATATTCAATCCCCTTAATGCTGAAGGTGGTCTACCCCTATTTTTTTTATTATTCAGACAAAAATTTTGTTTTTATTTTTTTGTGATACAGCAGTAAAACTGCATACAACCTATATATTCATGTGGCAAAACGACGTTTGCTGGGTCAGCTAGTACATACATATAAACGAACATTATCTTATATATACCTACATAGAATTAAAAAAGAACAAGTCACTACGTGTGTTTTAAGTATTCAGAAGCCACAATGTATAATTACAAAAAAAAACTGTAAACAAATGAAAGAGGCAGTTGATGAAATTGAAAAATGCAGCGGAGACCGTAGCACTAATGACCCTCCAGCGGTGAAAGGTCCTCAGGGAATAACGGAGGTATAACGCTTTTGCGCTAAGCACCAAAGAATGCTGACTAAGAACAGAATTATGTATTCAGTTATGTCTTTCACTATGCAAATATTTGAGTAAATGTTTGCATGCATTGATTTTCGAATCTTTGTAAGCGTACTTCGTTACAACGTTGAAAAACCTCTATTTGTGGCAATCATTATTGAAATATTCTCGCAGTTTTACACTCTACAACTGACATTCGTTTTCATTATTACTAAACCGGATTGTATTCGTTTATTTTATTTAAAGTATGTGGATTTACGATAGATATACAAACAGTCAGACGAACATAATAAGCACTCGATGGTAGTTCCTACTTAAATTAATAATTAAATCTATACTTAATATTGTAAAGCTGAAGATTTTGTTTGTTTGTTTAAACGCGCTAATCTCAGGAACCGATGGTACCATTTGTAAAATTCTGTCAGTGATGGATAGTACATTTATTGAGGAAGGCAGTAGGCAATATTACATTTTCAGAAATATTAAGGATTCGTACTAAATTCCAATAATGTAACCCAAGGTGTAAAAATTGAAATGAACGTGAGCGAAGCCGGTGGTAGTAGCTTGTATTAAATAATGCCCTCGAAGTTTTAGTTATAGATTGAGAAATTTCTGAAAATTCCTACACTAAAGCAAACACACCTTTCTTTTTGACCTCAAACGGCCATTACTATTGGCTAATCAGGCATGATTCTGGTAAATTAAAAATATAACATACTTATTTTAAACTTTACGTAAATTGAAACCGTACACTATAAAACGCACAGATACATTAACACACGTACTTATATAACTATTATCTGAGTTAAGCTTGCGTCATCAAAGATTTTACCGATTTCCAGTTGGTCGAATCATTTGAAATTTTATTCTTGAGTACTCTTTTGTTAAAGCTTCTTTAGCTCTCCTAGAAGGTGATTTTCACGATCAATAGCTAACTAGAACGAACACAATGAGAATCGTTGCTTGTATTTATTTCTTGTACATTACCAACGCTGTATTAGAGATGATACTTTCAGCATTCTAAGTGTTTTTAACATCTAACTATGTCCGAATGGAATAAAAAAACTGTACTATACAATGTTAGATCAAAGCTTGATATTGCAAACCTAACCTACCATTAGATTATATATTTTAATGTAATTTTTTATTAAAATAAATAAATAAAATAAAACAATTATGATTTTTTTATTATCTACTAATAATTCATTCATATATCAGCAATTTGAATAAACCTTTTGTCTTAGTCCTCATTTTTTACAGAAACAAAATTATTACAACAATTTACGAAACCGGTTTACAACACAAATGAATACATTATTGTATATTTATTCTCATTCATTCATGTTTCTAAGAATAATTATCTTAATGAAGAGATCATTTAACAGCTCACTCAATTAGGTCACCTATTTAGTACACTAAATTGGATTCTACAGTTGTTTATTTATAAATCAATTTAAAAATGTTACAATCAATTTTTATATGTCTAAAAATATTTTATAACTACAAAAATTTCATAAAACTACATGCTTCGCAAAGTTTTACACTTTTCGGATGGAACCGGGAGCGAGATTTATATATCAAAGAAGATTAAAATAAACCTTGAATAGGAAGGAGAGTGTTAAGTATATAACTGGTTTTAAAACACGCAAACTATTAACAATGCTGTGTCGACAGGTAGACTTTCAATTACTAAGGGTAAAATAAAGTAGTAAATAACATCGGAGAAGTCAGAAAATCCATAATTTCATATAATGATTATAACAACGGAACTTATGTACATTAATAGCTGACGCGGCAAACGTTCTTTTGCGATATAAATTAATGGGGTTTGGTGTTAGAAACCTGAAAAAAGTTTATAAGTATTTTTAAAAGCCAAGCCATAACAAATAACCACACTTTTCACTTAGGGGTATAGAAAATACTTCCGGACCTATTCTGATATCTGACAAATATACCTAAACATTTTCTTAAGAATCAGTCCCGCCATTTTTGAGGAGTTTGGTTACAAACACGCTGACACGAGTTTTTTATATATGCAAAGATATTATTATTTAAGACATTTTATAAGGTTCAGTTACAGAGAAGCCTTGCGGCTTTTCATCTACAGGACTAGTCCTATAGATGAAAAATCTATCGATTCTTTTCATGTCAAATTTAGAAGAGGATTACTTTTTGCGTCTATCAGCATTATAAAAAAGAATTCTGTAGATACGAATCAGCTGGTATTTTCAAATTTAGAAGACACGATTTTAATTTGACGCGCTCGTTACTTCAATATTTCTAACAACTATGAGGTCGCGACTTCAATTTGTTACTGGACAGGCATATAACTATATATTATTCAATGTGACTAAGTCTAGACAGTTTTATTATTAAACTAATGTAAGGGATATTATTAGATCTATGATAAAAAAATTCAAAGATAAAAATACAGAACAGTGTACTGTTGTTGTACTTACTGTACGCGTTGAGTATGATTTATATTTTACATGACTTAAGATTATAAATTATAAGAAATTTCATATTACAATCTTTCTACCCTGTCTTGCCCTTCTAATTTGATTATCCCAAAAATAAGTAGACTATAACATGCTCTGTTAGAAAATTTTAGCCATCAACTTATTAATTGAATGTAATACAAAAATTGTTTATTTAAACAATACGAACTTAAAGAGTTTCTTTAGATACATTAGAAAAACTTATCTCAAGTATTACTGATGCAGGATAATAAATTTTTGTTTACACTGAAGTTGAAAACTTGTCGGTACTTAGTTTATCGTAGTTTATTATAAACTTTAAGTTAGCACATATTACTTTGAAACATTAAGTTTTTAAATATACCTGCTATGAAAGTTTTAGTTATTAAGTAGACTTATGTCTAAGACTTCGTTCGATTTAAGTTAAACGAACGCGGCGTAACTAATTGCGATAAAAATGTTTTAAGATTTTATAAAATCTCAGCTTCAAATTGCTCTTGCGATAAAAATAAGTATATTATAAGCATATAAAAGGTAGATTTTTATAAGTATTTCTACTAAAGCTCTATGCAAACTTAGCTATGTGATTTGGTTGTTTTTGCATTATATTAAAACGAACAAGAATACTAATTAGAACCTGATCAGCTCTACATACGTAAATACAAAAACTTATTTATCTCATACACATTAGTCTTATAAATAACATATAGAAAATATTATATTGACTTATGAAAGATATGTCAACAAAATACGCAAAAGAAAATTAGAATATGATAGCAAACGCAAGATATTGATCAAAGAGCCTTAAAATAAGTCACAAAGTTCAAGTGAGAACAACAAACAAGCCTCTGGAGGATATAACACAAGAAATAAACCTAAGTTAGCAACTTTTTCGTTTAGTACGTGTTAAGTAAGCTCCCGATGTGTAGGGACATTTATTAATCTACTTTCGAAGTATTGGGACTTCGGTAAGTATTAAACCTTTCGGTTTGAACCTTGAGTAGGTGCGTAAATGAAATTGACTGATGTACTTCTGAGTAAATCATCAGAAACATTTATGGCACGATGAAATGGTATCGATTTAGATGTACATAAATCAGTACTAAATTACGTTTAACGATGAGGTTGTATCGATATGACAATAAAATTATGTTTGAGCTGGTTAATCAATAACAAAATCTTCACATAAATCGAATCTTTCAGAAAATTTACAGGAGTTCACAGTCGGTAAAACAGTGTTCAATATGAACTAATATTACGAAACTTTTCTGATCATAGTTTTTCAATCACATCGGTATTCTCAACTACTAAAACCAATCGAGTTTAGGGAACAATTAAAAAAGAAACGCAGCCTTCTATTTAATGACCTAGATACAGCACGGCAAATACCTATATATAATTTTAACTACATCACGAACACCGCCTTATTCCTGTAGGGGTAGGCAACGAATAGCTTTCCACTTGCTATGAACCTGACAAATTCCTTTCGCTTCCTTTACTCCCATATTACGGAAATACCTTGACATGATATTGAATATCAAATACAATTTATTCATAACATTTAGTTACCAAGAATTATTGTTTTAATATAACAATATACGTGAACTAGTTCATATTTTTAATATATATTAATACAAATTGAAGTATTGATTAATTGATTATAACCAATAATTAAATTTATTCCAGCAATTAGTACGAGCCGGTGACCGCATCTGATTCAAAAGCGTAATTGTCGTCAATTTCGCTTATTACTTGGTAGATAAACGTGTTTAATTAAAGTCAAATAGGTGATACATACGAATTGTTTTAGCAATTTTTGTTTGTGGGGTTGACTGTAATAAGAACTATGTGACTAAACGAATATAACTGGATACATGTGAGAAGAAAGACAAAATGAATTAATTAAACGAATGGAACTCCTTCCTGGGGTTTTCAAGTGGCTTATCATCTTGAGCATCACATCATCATCAACATCACCACTTCCCAACAGGTGGGAACGTGGTCAAACAGTAGTGCATATATAAAAAAACATCTACGTTTCGTATTTCCTGATATTCCATACAAATTTGAATACCACGAGTACTAAAATTCTTTTGATCTTCTCTACCTTTATAGAAGTAGACAACTGCAAGACAACAAATAACGTTCATTTCTTTTAACTTTTGGCCAAACTCCGTACAACGATACCGAGAGTACTATGTAAGACTGCGTTTCTTATTTCCGAGTAGTACTGGATTCACCTGTATTGTTTAAAAATCTGCAAAACTTTCAATTCCCTTCTTTTCTACTATATATAAAAATGGTTGTGATGAAGTAGCCTAAGTTAATCTATATAAAAATAATTATTTATCAGTGAATGCCCCGTCTAATCAATCCAGACATTACAGAAAAGATGTGGACTGAGAAAATAAGAAAACCAAAAAATGGTTTGTTTTTCATTTTATATGCATATAGAAAAATCGATCATTTTCATATAACAAATAGACGCTTCCATTTTCTTTATTTGTACAGATATCCCAATTTTATATACTCCAACTAAGATATTGCGATTAGCAATATCCGTTCTAATATTAATAACAAGAAAAAATAAGAATGTATATTTAATATGAAAATAATGTAGACATCTAAAAAAATACGGCTTATTAAAGAAATTCTTATCTAAAGAACACAGAAAGCCAATCTCGTATATCAGGTTTCGCAATACGAGGCAAGTAATTGGGATAAAAGACACAATTAGTGATCTGAGTGCTAGTGACGAATAGACTTTGGATGCTTTGAGTAATTAGGTAGTGGTTTAGACAATAGAAATAACTTAGGTTTTGCTTTTAATTTTTTTGTACACAAATCATAACATAACGATTATTGTATTTTCTAAATATCATAGTATCATAAGATAGGCTCTTAAAACGACAGACAAAAAACGAGTGTTATGTATATAATCATCTCTCTGTTTGTGTTATAGCATCGTAGCTCCTGAATGAATGGGCCGATGTTGATGAATTTTTGTGCTTGAATGCTGACACGACCGAGATAGTTTTTATATATAAATTGAGGATCTCGTCGAGTGCTTTAAAATATAACTTTGGGATTACTTAAAATATTTTAATATTAGCAAACAGGTTCCATTAGTCAGCTGGGCATAAGTATTAATGTTTATTTATTCTGACAAAGATCTAAAGACCTTTTCCCTTGAGGGTAAGTGATATTTTAGCTACATTAATTATTTACCAAAGTACTTGGATTGCGGGAATTCATAGATAGAAGCCAAAAAGTGCACTGCACTTTACGTCTTATGCTGGTTCGTGACTCGAACGAAATTTGGATATTCCCACATGTTAAATACTTAAACATAGCGAGACGTACAAATAACTTGCTTTTAGATAATTCATCTTAAATCAGTTGTGATTCAACCACAAGTTATGTTTACCGCTATTTTCGATCGTTTCCGATTTGAATTTTCCTTAAAATCTATTATAATAAACGTGATTCGCGAAGATATTATCTTGAAGATAGAGGAGAGATTATCGAGAAAGCTGGCGACATTAAGCCCTCACTGAGCTGGAGTGCACTCAAGTGTGGCTTAGCTTCTCGCAAGTGATGCCGACGCGGAACAAAAACCGATTTTCTTGAATATTCGAAGGTCAACCAAGAATTGAATATTTTATTAAAGAAAGCAATTTAAAAAAACATTTTAATCACCATATATTTGATGTTTTAATAAACATAACACAAAGGTCAAAATAGAATGTTGATTTATACAATTTCTATCTCTAATGGATTTCGTAGAAATTGTAATTGGGTCCAAACATGCTTGAACCCTCGTTCATCGGTGTATAATCGACAAAAACACGATTAATGTGGACATAATCAAGACCCATTTATTTCTTGAAGTCCTAAACACGAATAAGTTTATCTCCTAACATTTTCTTGTGAATGAAACGAAATCATAAAATCAACATATTATTTTAGGCGAAATAATAAAACGTAGCCGTTTATTGTAACAGACATTATATCTCAAGGAAACGTAAACCGTTTGCATAAATAAAGAAAATATCGCTTAGTATACAGAAATGCCCTGAATAATAATGTATAATGTTGCATAAAGAAAGCTTGCGGCATGTATATATCAGGCGCTTTATTGCAATTGTGTAAACGATATCTTGCCAAAGGCAGTTGGATTTTAATTCAATACAACCCTCGTGGGTATTGCCAAATTGTTTTAATAATTGAATTTTGATACTAACTGGCTTTGAATTCGTAAAAGACATTATATATGGGATACGTTTAGATAACTAAAATATTTGCGTTAGCTTTCAATTAAATTCTCAAATCAATTGTAAGATTCTAAACGAGTATACCTATTACTGTCGGTTTGATATATATATATATATATGTGTGTGTGTGTGTGTGTGTGTGTGTGTGTGTGTGTGTGTGTGTGTGTGTGTGTGTGAGTGTGTATGTGTGTGAGTGTGTATGTGTGGTTGTGTTTGTATGTGTGTGTGTGTGTGCTTGGGTGTGTGACGATGATGACGTCATTGGCGTCATAATTTTAAAAATAGTGACATACTTAAATTAGTTTACGGCAGTGTATTTATCAAAACCAGCTTCTGACAGCGGCTTCGCTCGCGTTCATCTCGATTTCTACACTTTGGGTCACATAATTGGACTTTTTAGTTAGGATCCCAAATTTTTTTGAAAATATTATATAGCCTTCCTCGATAAACGTACTATCCAAAACTGAAATAATTATTCAAATCGGACCACCAGTGGTTCCTGAGATTAGCGCGTTCAAAAACTCTTCAGCGTTGTTATATTAGTATAGATAGTCGACGAGAGGCGTTGGCCGAGAAAAATCGTGGCTTCAAAATATGAAGGGATGGATGGAAACATTCAGTACATAAGACTAATTGAAAGTTAATTTAAAAAAAATATTCAATAAATACTTTTTAAATAGATAGTTTAAGATTTTTAACATCCTTACTTAATATTGTAAACTTAAATATTCGTATATCTTTTATATTATAGGGGGGCAAACAAAAATACGGTTAGTAATTACCGTTGCGCATGGACCTAGGCCTCTGGTCAGCAAGACCAGAGGTTGCCGGCTTCTCGAAAGTAAATGTATAGATGTTTATTACTTTCACGCGAATAGTACTGAACGGATTTTAATGAAATTGTATAGAAATATAGCTCATATATGACAATATCACATAGGCTACAATTTATAGACATTGTGATATAGGTGAACCCGCGGGACGTCGTTAAGTCAAACCGTGAAGCCAGTATTAAAAATTTGATACTTCAACTAAATTTCAAATATTTAATTTAAAAATAAGATATCTAGCAGTCTTTGTGAGATTTCGTACTACAGAAGCATAATATAATAATCTTAACAATTAAAGTCTCCCAAAGCTGTTATTTTTCAAAGAAAGATGGTAAAACTAGGATTTAAGCTCCTCGCTGAGATTGAAACAAAATTCAATTGTAGTAATATAATTACAATAAGAGTTGAGATACCTTTTGATCGCAAACCATTGGACTCTGTTTAAAGGTTACTAGAAAGGTTAACAAGTAGTATATGACGTGTTATCTGCTCTTAGCATTTAGTGTTTATATCAAATTAACGTTATTTTAGAAATAAATTTCTTTTACAAGAGATTGTGAATCTTTTGCAATTATTTTACATCTCTTTCTATGTATTGAAATCTGATGTACAAAAAATCAATCCCGAAATTAGCTAGTGGTTGTATATAGTAAAAAATAAGTGGAATAATTGGTCATATTATTTTTTGACACTACGGAACACTACGCGTTGTTTATTAGTACACCTTATTTCCGAACGGAACCGTCAAAGTCAAATTGTCAAGTGACAGTTACACGATCCTATGTGTGTTTTCAACCTAAATGACAGAAATAGAGAGAACAAATCAGGAATAGTAAGTTGAAATTATAGTACATCTGTATTTGAGAATATTTAAAATTATCTACATATTTTGTACCTGGTCAAGTGGATTCCAGAATAGTACAGATGTACTTTGTCTACTAGATGTAGTTTTTTAATTAATTTGACATTTTTTTATTTAAAACGTGTACAGGAGGTCTGTCGGGTTGTTTAGTTAGTTTGAAAACTTTTATTTCGTAACTTATAAGCGACATTAATCGACCCTTATCACAATAAACTTGTGTATAGCGACTATTAAAGACGAAATATTATAGGTATATTCTTTATTCGATATAAATATTTAATCTTACAGCCCTAATTCAATATAAAGATTAAATACCTGTTTTTAGTGCAAGGTCGTGCGGAACAAAATAACTACAAGTGACATTCAAAAGCCACCTTCACTGTCTTGTACGTAACATTTAAATCCAGTACTTCAGGAAGACATTACATTGAATGCTTCTTACCTGTAACAAAAAATAACATCAATTATGTACTTTAAAATATTGTGCTTCTTATAAAGTCATAAGATAAAACATTTAATTTTGAGGTAGTAAAATACAAAATATTTGTCATAAATAAAAGCAAACTTTGTATTATTGTCTTCGACATATTCCTCAACTGTCGATCCTATTATGATGAAACTTTGGCCACTTGTTCAACATACGTCCGAGAAGGTTCTTCGAGGAGGACCGGCTAGTTAATTAGACTTTAAAAATTACTGACCAAAATTCTTTATATATATTGACTATCTCGTTCCTCAAACGACTAACCTGAGAATGGTCACCAAATCTGGTCTAATATATAGAAACATCCTTAAAAAACTAGATCAATCCCTTCTAACTCCTATCTCGATTAACACATAAAGCGATATACCAAAATGGTATATATACTAAGCTTCAGGTCGATACTACCACGAGTAGATTAAAATTGACTTCCAAGATTTGATTACATTGTCTGTTAGTTCGTTACTATGTTGGGTGCAGTTAATAAAAGTGGGTTATACAGTTTTATTCTAATTAATCTAATGACAGTTGGTACCACTGTTAGCAGCATAGTTAATAAAACAACGGTTCTTCCACTGAAAATAATTAGAGCGAATATAATTTATTAAAATGGAGACCTCTGGTGCGACGACACATATGTAATTATTCGTTGTGTGTATTGTCACCGAGCAATGCTGCACTTTTATTGTCTATTATATTTTAATATATACCATAAACTTTAATATATACAGTTAACGGTACAGTGGAGGTTTTCTTATAAAATCCGTTGTTTCAGATGATACCAATCATGTCATAATTAACGAGTTGTCATGTTTCAATTTTAACGCTTTAAAACTAAAGGTTAGACGGGTTATTTTGCAGATTTGAATAGGTTCGTACGGCTAATAACAGGCCATTTATGCATATTGCAGTTAGTACGTATTATTCAATCACTCATGAATGATGATCAACATGCAAAGCACGTAGCGGTTGTTAGGGTAGCACCAGCCAAGAGGCTAAATATTTCATCAACACTAATATATGAAAGCCATGATAGTTCGAAGAACACAGTAGAACGGTAGTTGAAAGCATAGAAGTGAAATTTACTTATAACCTAAAAATGTTTCATTCAATTAAAAAAATCCGGTTTCGCAAGAAAAAGACCTAATTTCGTACTAGTTAAAATAAAGTGTACTTTAAGAGCCATTCAAACTTTCATTGGTGATATTTTCCGGTAATTTATAGTTACTGAGCTCCGGTTATTTGATAAGGGTAAACGAATTACTTGTAGAATCCAAATAAATTACATGAACGGTACTCTGCAAGGCTCCGGGAAAAGAAATTTGTTACGTCAATATAAGGACAACTCAACTAATAAAAAATAATTAATATTAGTGATGGTTTTTAACATTTACATATTTTAAAAGAATTCTTATATAAATAACGTAAAATAAAATTATAAATAAAGTTATTCTTATACATATTTGACTTATTAAATTACGTTATTGTTTATGTAATCGATTTTCCATCGTTTATCCGCGGTCAAGAAATTGGCTTATTTGCAACGTCTCATTAATTAACATAATAAGGTGTAGGGTACAGCTTTACGCCGGAAGAAAATTTTCCTTTCTAAAATTTCATCTAATTTAGTAAATTGGTAATATTTTATGAGCGATTACTATAAGGCTCATTTCATGGTAGACCTTAACCACATTACATCAATAATTCTTTATTTATGAATAACTCAATGTAATCTATATACATATAATAAATCAGTAGAATTCGCGTGACTTGAAATCAATTTATGCAAAAACTATTGTGGGTAGAAAAGAGCGAAAGACCCCAAATAACTGTTTTGTACCTTATATCTGTAAGTACCGGCTAATCTCCGATAGGACTCACCGAATTTTAACAAAGTTTTCACCAGTAGCGTTTTCATTAAGTGTTTCTCGGAGATAATATTGTTACATTCAAACCGATGTCATAGAAAAAATTATCGGCATTCAAAAGTATTTTCTCTGTATTCTATACGTATAATAATGTTTAAAAATACATCTCATCATCAAAATAACAGTAGCAAATACTAAACAATATTAACTCAGCAACTTTCATACCCGCATTACGAGATAAACTCACTTAGACATTAAGTTTTTTATTGTAGTTTCAAACTTAACAGTTTCACAACACTGGTAAATTTTGGTTAAGTGCAAACAAACTTATTTTTTAATTTTTGTTGGGTAAGTTTCATAAAAACAATGTTATAAAATGTCACACGTTAATTTTAACCTATTAAAATTGTTGTATTGAACTTAAACGTTCCATGTAGCTATATCTTGTACTTCAATTTGTTTTATAAGAGCATATCTGACCATAGAGGCAAGAGATAACGTACTTTTTTACATTTTCAATACGTCTTGAATGTTCAATCGCCTTGTCATAGCATCTTAGGTTTTCTCGTGAGCAGAGATTTATACCAGCATTTTTATTTTCAGATAAGTTTTTGGAAACATTATCTAAAAACAAAGAGGAAAATATTAGAACTGTTTTCACTTTCCAACAATAGTATGACGGACACGGGCTATATTCACGTTATTCTTAGAGCGACCTCCACTTTAAGCTTCAGCCCCAATTAAAATCGGTGGAATTCGGTCAAGTGCAAATTCAATTAAGATTTATTTTTACATAAAACCTTCTATTGCTCATTCAGTTACAAGGTATTGTCTCATTATAATAAAACTTTCCAATTATTTCAGCCAACGACGTTAAGAGTACTCGTGAAGAATACATGCTATATATTCTTGACAAGGATTCTTATGGCTTGAAAATTTTCTTTAACATATGTCCTCCAAGAACCAATTTTAGATTTTACGTTACTCTCTCTATACAATGTGGTCATCATACAATTTGCACCCAAACATTAAACTGTTGCCGTGCTAATCTTCTCGATTAAAATCTATATTAAAGAAAATCACATTCGTGCCCTTAGTTTTATGGTTTTAAAATTTCTTAGGATCGTTCATAGAGGTCGTGAAATGCTATTCAGACTAAATTGCCGAATACCGGAAATAAAAATAAATAAGACCGGCAATAGAACGTCATGAAATAACTGGTGTAGTATGACATTTTTTTTTTTTGGTTCTGAAAAGCTATGCAATGTGGTTTCTTATATTTAACACCAGTAAGTGGACAATGATTTTGAGGAGGAGCCGCTAGAG
>JAOSYY010000009.1:9607995-9622292 GCA_025727935.1 Hebomoia glaucippe | reverse complement strand
TGTATAAAATGTTTGTCTCTGTCTATTCGTTTATTTCGGCTAATCTCCGAAAGTCATTATTTTGTACAAAAACATAATGTGAGTGAAACTGCGATGTAATGTTAGTACAGATTATATGCTTGTAATGATTTGCACTTATAATAAGATCATGGATTCTGATTGAGGTGATATATTAAAATCAACAAAAACAAGTATAGACTTAGTCGATACACGGCAGAATACAGATAATATTGTAATAAACTATTATATAGTCGAAGAAACACTTTCTTAGAATTTAAATACAAATACCTACTATTCACGAATAAATAGCGAAAGATTTATATTTCAAAGCGAAGCGAGGATTGTTGTTCCATTGTTCTTTTTACCATATTTCCGTTGATGGGACCGGACGTGCAATCATCTGAGATGTCGGCGTTTTGCCAAAATGCGTTGGCGCCCGGCTAGTGACCCGGCTCGGAAGTATGTCGCGTCCTCACGCGACGCTAGTTAGTATTCTTTGCTATCAGTGTTATCACACTCGTTTTTGCGACATCGCAAACTGGAAATACCACGGTAAAAAATTAAAAAGTTACTTTTTTCATAATGTTTTTAATGATACGCATTATGTACCTGTATTATTTTGTATTCAAGAATTTATGGTATTTTCCTACGATTTCAATCAGAACAGGTGTTAAATATTTTATTGAATTACAAATGACTATTACCAATACTTGCCAATTTAAAAACGTCGTTACAGGTTTGTTACGAAAAAATTAGTCATCACAGGACGATGATCTCCTTGGCCACAAATTACGATGTTTGTTCCTCTTGGGTGGTCAACCATAGAGTTTACCTTTTATATTAACGTTTTTATCAAAGCTTTTGCTGTATATTTACGATAATAATACAAAATTACTTGATTGGGAGACTTTTTCATATTTAGTGCCACGCCAGACACCAAATAGTTTTATATTAATATTAAATTTAATAAAAAATATTTTTAAGTATCAGGTTTTTTATAAATTCAGATAAAAAAGATCACGTACGTAAGAAATTCATTATGCAATTTTAATTTCGATAGGGTAATTAAGAGTTAATTGAAATTGAATTCGAAAATTTGATTATATTCTTTGTTTGTTCGTTAATCACAAGTAGATAAATGTGTATTGAAAGTATTTCACATGCAATAGTAAACACGTTTGACCATTGTTATTATTTCTAAACCAAGTGTAAATAGTGGCGATTATTAAGAGAATGTATTCAGTATGTATAAATATTCATTTACATGTCACGACTGTGTACAATAAAATATGTTTCTTTATGTTATATTACTGTATTCATTTATAATTACACTAGAATAACAAAATAAAGCGAGTTTAAATTTAATCTACGTTACACGTTCACAGATTATAAACGGGTTGTAGATTATAAAATATATTACTAATTGGATTTTCTAATTTTTTTTCCACTTTACGAATTAAATCATTGGTAATCAGACTAGTGACCTTCTAAATTTAATATTATAAATTTTGTAAAGGGGACGATAAAAATTCACTGATAGTCATCTATTGATAATCGCATTTTTGTTATTCCTAAAAACACGACGTTTGAAAAAGCAATATAGACTGATTCTGGCATTTCTTCACTCGTATGCAATTTAATATTAAAGTCAGATTATATAATATGTATTATTTAAAAGAGAAATTCCGACTACATCCGAATAAAAGGCGCCAATCTATACTTTTATAAAGCTGAAGTGTTTGGTTGTTTGAACACGCTAATTTCAGGAACCACTGGTCAAATTTGAAAAAAACATTTCAGTGTTGAATAGAACATTTATCGAGAAAGGCTACATTATGTTTTAAAATTAATTATGGATCCTTAATAAACGTCTAATAATATAACGTGTAAAAATCGAAATAAACGCGAGCACCTAACCTGGTGTTACAATATGATATGTATTTTAACTGGCTGTTCCGATAATTGTCATTCAAGTTGAAATTAAAGACTAACATATATATTTTATGATTATATTACCAGATATTGCATAATTAAGATTAAGGCACGAATCTAAGAAAATGCAAATACTGAACTTAAAAAAACAATCGATACCACATCAATGAATACTTAATAACGTCAATTCATATCTGGTGTACATAAACCTCAGTTTTAAGTACCTATACGGTTCGTCAACCAGCCAAACCAACGTTATATATACATTTAATTAATGCTTATAATTAATATCAGCCGATAAACATCAAACGATTCCTATCACTGATAAGTATATCTTTGGATCACAAATTAATGCTGTATAATGTATACAGGCTAAGATCGAACAAGAGATATAATTATTAATATGTCATCATTACACACTCCTATAAGCTATGTAAGGAGAAATTTCTAGATTTGCTGAAATTTGTATAAATTAGCGGTATTTCATAAAAAAATTACAGCGACATGACAAATAACTATGACATTATCGATTTATATTTTTAACTTCCTATGCAAAAAGAAAAGTGTTGCGAGTGACATGTCTGTGTAACCTCGTATATTCTAAATGAATTGACTGCTTAAGACTAGACTTCGATCGGAGTATGGCTAATGTTATAAGAAGTAACTTATGCCACATAATTTATTTACTCATGTATAGATAAAAATAACGGTGATGAAACCATGCTCACTATTATTTTTCAAATAAAAACAGTTGTCAGCAATTATTTTAAGGCTTTTTATATATTTATTGTCAAATGAATATTACTGTTTCATAATCCAACATATTTTTTATATTATCTTAAATTTTGTGTTAAACACCAGAATAGTGTCTTTAGGGTGATATAAATATCAATATCTTTGTAAAAATATCCAATTAATAGAAAACAGTCTGGACAATATGTCGATACGTCATCAACAGTCGATACTTTATAATACACTCAATGACACATGTATCAATACCTATTTGTTATCGAAAACATGCAGTGAATGGCATGAGGGTGTAGGGCTGTCCCAAACACATATATTTCACATCAGTCATATTCTTAATAATAAAGCTTAGAAATTTTGTTATTTCATTTATATATTTACAAACATAGGTACATGAGAGACATACTAGTTGAAAATTATGCATTTAACTCAACATACTCATTAATAAATAATACAGCATAATCATCAAAAAACACAATAATTAATAAATATTTGACACAATGACAAGTACATAGGAGTCCCTATGAAAATAACACGTTTTATATAATTATAAAGCTAAAATTGACGAGTAGACCTCATTTAGGTAAAGATTTTTTGGAATTCGCATTTAATTTATGTAGGTGACGCCATGGGGCATGCATAGTATATGATATGATAGAAATATAATTTCTTAGTCACAACCCTGCGATTGGGTGACGTGGGCCTTTTGTGTGACGGCTGCAGCTCGGCGAAGCGGCAACACTATTCTCATCCTGTCACCTACTCTCACGTATTAATATTGTATTTGACATCCCTGATGCACACTGAATGCCGTAGACGTATTCATAATACTCTGATGAACTCGATAGGTATTGGAAAGAGCAGACAATAGATGTTGTACCTCCCAGTTACACATTATATTAAAAAAGAACCAAAACTTCATACAAATATGTAAACATACGCTTAAAGTTTGTAAGTGGTTTAAGATATATCAAATAAATTATTTAATATAAGACAGACAATACTTTGCCAACCGTTTATATATATAACGGTTCTTTATTCACAAAAGTAATTATTTCGCTTTAAAAGTAGGTACCGTATCTAGACCGACGACGCATTCGCTATGCTTTTTGCAAATCATACAAAAACAATATGCATTTTATAACAAACTTAGTGAGAAGTAGACAAGTTTCAACCGTAAACATAGAGTGCGAAGATTGACTTTGAAACAAATATTATAGGGCCCACTGTTGCTATAAGAGGGAACCAGTGATCCATAGAATAACGATCGATGCGTTTGTTTTCTTACCTAATAAAGTATCGTAAAAGATTTTATATGTGTATTGGAAACACGTGTTGTTACAGGAATGAAATGTACGAATCCTGGTTTACGTAAAACAAACATTAGATCAACGTCAAAGTTCACTAATTCTTAGAACTGATAATACTGTTTCCGTAAAGAATTAAATTTTAGGATAATATTTATACTAGACTTACTTTCAACAACCGTGAATGTACGAACAAAATCAAACCAAATATAATTAAGTATTACAATAAATTTTGTATCACAATTTTAAATTTAGTTCCCGTAACCTCTTAATCTTATATCAAAAATTTAGTTAAAAATTTAGTTAAGTACTTGTCTTAACTCAATTTATTAATAAATTATCATTAATTAAAACGCAATTTAAGAATATACATCATATTTGTTTCCATGTACATTTTTTTTGTCATATTCCGTAATACAAGGCAAAACAAACAAACCTTATATCACGGCAAAATAAACACATCTAATACATTTGAATGAATATTTACCCAACAAACATTATAAAGGGCTTTTCAAGACTTAATAAAAGTCCATTCGTTGAACGATGTTTCAAGTGAGGAGGTAAGCGGCTCTCGACACGAAAATAGTTCACCATAAACAGATATAAAACGGTTGTCACTTTAAATAAATAACTCTGTCTCTATACTTCCTCTATATATCTATCTTACACAGCTTTATTTGTGCGTATAAAGATGGTGAGCTGACACAAATTATAACCCCAAAAATAAGGGAAACAAGTTTTATACACACCATAAACGTGGGCATATGCTTGACTATTGGAAATATAAAAAAAAACACTTCATGTTCACAAAAAAAGTAGTATCAAGGAAACGAAACTAACAATCGCTATAAAAAACTATGTAGCCTTAATATTTTTATATCAGATACCATGTTAGACTCATTGAATTGGCGGTTATACTTAGGGATTTGTTAAGGTCAACATGTCGTTTTATTTCAATTTAAAGCATTAAGAAATTTCCTTTTTTCTTTTTTTTTAAGAAAATTATTTAACAATGATGCGATTTAACCTAATTATTTATCCGGATATTTGGAAGTATAAAAACTCGGAACAACTTTTTAAATAACATACTTATTTTTAAGACCCCTAATAAATCGCAAATGCGGCGAATTAGTCTACATAGTTGCTTGTTTATTTAATATGTTTACATTTATGAAGATGAAGAGCGCGTGGGCGGCGACGCTAAATGGTACGTTTCCTCAAATCTCTCGTAACATGAGTTTGCATCGTATGCATTCAGCTCAAAAATAACTCACTAATTTTATCTCGGTACAGTTGCGCAGTTCATGTGACATGAGTAGGGTTACCACAAAACAGTCACGGACTTGACTCTCCTCTTAAATGTTACCCTAAAAACTCCAACCGATTTAAATGGCACGAAGAAATAAGGCTTTTATAGAGAACAAGTTACTACTGTATTCCAATTAATAACAATCAATCGAAGTGCTTCTCCTATGAAATAAGAAGGTTTTGGTGACCCTAGCGGTATAATTCGTTCCTGTACCTAACAGAACCACAAAATGCTCAGTCACTCTTCATTGTGGTTGTGAGAGTTTTTTATGACGGATAGCAGTCCAAGTTCGTTACACGCTTATAATACTTTTATGAGGGACGTGCAGATCTAAGAATAGTTATTAGTCTAGTCTTAAGTTTCTACTCGATGTATTTATTTGCGTTTTGAACAGGAATTGTTTTGAAACAATTCCGTTAATCTGTGCAAAGAGTATAATCTATAAGGAAGATTATAATCAAATTCAGAGAATGCGTTTTACAACATTGCTCTGTACTTCCAAACGTCATGTCACCTGCCGTCAAATTTTGCATACAATACAAAAAGCAAAGTAAATTATACAACAGTTTATATAATAACTATGTATACCGTTTTGGAATAAATTATTACGATATCTGAGCTTTTTAAAAAGTTATTAAATTAATTTATTATGGTCTCAGAGGCACATACGTACACTCGTAAATTAATAAAATACATGCATACACCATGGGTGGTCTGCGTAAAAAATTCGTGGAATTTTTAGCTTCTTACGACGATAAACACAGATAAAGGATAATTAATTATTGTTAATAACGAAATTGGAATATTGATTACTTATTTCTCTTCCAAAAAAATATATGACTCGCTCATAGTTATATCCTACAATAAATTAAGAAGACATTTTAATATAGTGCCTTAAATATTTAACTCATGTTTAAATTACGTCGATATAATAATTTAAAAAAAATAATATAGATAAGACTACATGAATATAACGCAACACCAGATCTTTGAAATCAGATACATACATACTCGGTTTATTTTGTTAAATTATTTTTGCAAATTCAAAGACTCATAGCACATACATACTATTAGCCCTAAGGATGGTAGAAATGTCTGAAAGCCAAGGAGGTTTTAGTAAGTATTTTCTCCTAGTACTCTGAGATCCTATGTGACTCGTCAGAGCAACTATAGAAGGGCGAGCCCCACATAAGCTGATAACGGTATGCGTAATGCATTTCCTTCTTATATAAAAAGAAACGTGCTGTTTATATACTTTCAACATATTATTTTCTGTATTTATTATACTCGAAAAAATGTGTATAAGACTTGAAGCGTAAATACCAGTATTATCAATTAAACTAATTATGTTTTAACAAATGACCTTAATATTAACGAACACTAATTCGGAACTACTCAATAACGTATCTAACTAAATACTTGACATCATTTGCAAAATTAACAAAGCAGCCATTTCATTGGGTTCAGTCGACAACTCAATTGTTGTATTTAACCGTTTATTAGGCGTTTATTATATTGTATACGTGCATTTGACAATGACCTGTACTTTGTCGTCGTTATGTATTATTACACAAACACCTTTAATACTATACTATACTATCTTAGACTATAACGTGATCCAAGCAAAAACATTGTAGGTAGGTACATTAATAATATTACAGATTCAAATACACACGCCTGTCCCTAACTCCGGAATCGTATTTAATTGTAACATTGTAAATAGAATAAGGCAAAAGTATAATGGGGCAGTGCAAGGGAACTTTGAAAACTACGCCATCTGCGCTATATGGAACGCCAGCATTCCTATCTACTCAACCTTTGTACCAAGTATTTGTCAAATACATTTCCTCTTCTCGTTAGACGTAGTTGGAAATCTCCAAGATTCAGACTCCGTAAATTTCGCTAGAGCTAACAAGGAACCCTTCTCACTCTTTTTATGGTCCCACATTTTCCGATTTCGCGTTGAAAATCTCGTGAACTGTTGAAGCGCCCCTTCAAACGCGTAATGATATAAATTGTTTTAACCGATTCTACTAAAATGAGGAATGATATATTACGAATCTAGAAATATCATTGGCGTGTAAATTTAATTCATAGATTTCTGTCACTTACCTTTGACTCTACTCTTGGAAGACTATTTTTAAGTACATACCTCTCCAAGATTGACGAAGCCGTGGTCTGCAGCAACTGCGTCCGCAGCCTGCTTCCCTCGAGGCACGTGCACAGCCCATGTTGACGTATAATGCGCCCACGCCACATTAACCAAAACCAATATGGCCGAACATAAAAACACGCTTCGCGCCATCTCACACAGGGACACTCAACAGTTAGTACTTGTCAGCATTTCACTCACACACTACTTTTAATATTATAGACTAGACTTTCAAAGGACTAGAGTGATATTCAATTTCTACTCGTAATATACAACTTCTTATTTTTACTAAAATATGAAATACTAAAAACACAATATTTGTAAGAGAAATATTTACGAAAAAATCAATTTATACGTCGCTTGATCCACCCTCCAATTCAATCAGCAATCAAATTAGATACAATGCTTTAGGTACATATTTATTAATAAAATTGATTATCGTTAATTAGTGTTATCTCATTATCTGATATCTTTATTGTGTATTTTAACTAAATCGTTTTGTTTAAATCTTGGAAATCCGACATTTTTTTAATTATGACGAAAAAAAAGATATGTTTAGTCTTCTGACAAAACATGAAGTACAAATAGCCATAAAAACTAATTAATGATTATCAATCAGGTTCTATCTAAACACGTTAAATTGGTCATACATTCTCGTGGGTTGAATTTTTCAATACGCTGAAACCACTGTTACAGAGCCATCTAACACTAATAAAAAATAAATAACTTTCTTTCTGAAAACTATTATACCTATTACGATGTCGTTTCGATATACTGTCATGTTAATAGTACCCATTAAAGTGTAGTGTCTTATTTCCTGAATAAATGCGACATTTCAATGATATTAAAATATCATTACGAATTATCAATTTTGTTATGATATTGTGTATATTTTATTACACACGTATTTGTTGATTAGATAATGAAATATGTACAGAATATTCTTTTTGTTATATATTCCTTGTCGTATTTTATTTTTTGTTTCGTCATTTATTGAATGGAAAATTCAATAATTATTTATTAAATATCTATTACAACCCTGAAGTTATATCCGCGTTGATAATATACATTAAGATGCTGATTGCTCATAATGATGAAATAAAACCTATGATTCTCTTTAAGACCTTCGCTATCTACCAGTCAAAGTCCGTTGGTATCGGAGAAGCCATTTCGAAGATTACCCGGAACAAACAGACAATCTGACGAAATTTTATAAATCATGTTTTTCTTATATGTACCGTATATAATTTTATATTGAATTAGAAAAGCCGTTGCTTTGATATTAAAAAAGAGACTACTTTTATTTCTATGTATCGATTTGTAAATTTTTAATTCTTATTAAAAATATATTATTTGTTGTATGTATAAATTATAGGATATTTGATTAACATCATACTAAAGATGTTAGTATAATATTGGTAGACTGAATTGACTGCTCGTCAGAAGTTGACTTAAGGTCTATCAATAATTAGGTCAAGTACAGCCTAAGGATATAATGTATACAAATTCCCCAAGCACGGCGGCTTTTCAATTAATATAAATTAATTTATTGTAGACAGCTATATTCGTATAGTAGTTTATTATTTTCATGTTTGAAATAGTCGAGATAAAAATAATTATAATGATCCTAGTGTAAAATACGCACTAATATTATTGAAATTACGTGTGACTTTCCTATTTCAACATATTTCTATCAGCTTTGTTAAGAACTTCTATACAAACAATAATAACCAATATTGGAAGTACATTTGAACAAACTTCTGTATGTATGTATTCATATGTTACATACTTTACACTAAGGAAGAGTCATATTAAAATTGAATAATTAAACAAACTAATTTAATTCCAAAATCTATGTAACGTATATATATGTATCTGCCTATAATCTGTTTTTTATGCGATAGGAACGCAAACGAGCATACAGTTCACTTATGTTAGCGTTATTAAGCGTCTAAAGGCCTTATATTACATCATTTTTGACGTTGTGACGTTTTGCTGCCGGCCTTATTTATTTATTTTTATTTCAAGTTTTCGGAAATTCATAGACTGCAATAGAAACGCACGCAGCACTTCACGACTTTTCCATCTATGAACGGTTGTTATTCATAGAAGATTGTAACAAGATGTTTAGTAAATATACGTGTAAACACTGTTTCATCAAAACATTAATCCTATGCGTTTTTAACAATAAAATAATGTTGCGTATACTAAATATTTAAAAAAATATAAAAAATACATAAAATATCGAACCAAAATTATATATGATTTTTTTTCTAACTACTAGAAATAGAAATTTCATTATATTACTTTTTTAAATTATAATTATGTATTTATCTAAATTGTTGCCATTACTGAATTATTGCTTTTCTATAATTCCAGATTATAATCAGGAACTTGTAAAGGTGTCACAGTAATCATTATTCAAGTAGGTCATAATAACATAACTTTACTTTTGGGTCACGAGAGAGTGTCACTATAATATTTTACTAATATAAGAATGATTTTCTTTAAATAGATATCTTGTAGGTGAGCATGTGATATAGTGCAGAAAATTTATAAATAATTTTAAAATGTAGGCCATCATACCATATGCAACACAGCTTTCTGTTATTTAACTTTACTTCGTTCCCTCGTCTTCAGGCAATTATGTTAATTGTAATATTTGCAATTACTTGGTTATATTCTGCCGAACACGAAGGAACCCGCAACAACAAACAGTTTATTTATTGATAGAGACAGAAGACAGTTATATCTTATCTGTGTTTCCATTGGCTCGCTATGTAAACAATACGTTTTTGTGACTAATCGACAACTTGATAATTTCGCTTACTTTGAAGAGTTGTAATATTGATGGAATTCGGTGGGAAGGACCAAGATTCCGTGGCACTTAGACAATAGTAGATGGTGTGAGACGGCGCCGCTATGACGAGCATTCACCTCTAGCATCCCGTCTGAATATGTATCTTTTAAGGCCAGTGGATCAAGCGATTTCGAGTTATATCGTCACATAAAAAATACCCGCAACATACACTACGTAACACGATGATACACTACTGTCATTTTTAGTACACAACACGACTGTCAAGTGGCGCGTGAATATCGCGACTGAGCAACACGAAACGCACACCCTTCTTGTTCACCCACGTGATGCTGACTGGCTCGTTTCACTTTGCTCTCGCATAGCCATTGGCGTGATAGAAGCGCCAAGACGAAACGGACTTGCCAGCCTGGAAAATTTACTTGATTTTTGGTGAATTCGTTGCAAGACACAGTGATGCTTTGCGATCTAAGAGAGGGATGACGATTTGATTACATAGGATCAAAAAGGCTTGTATCTATTATAAAAAAATCGTCGGCCACTATATATCATCAAAGAAAATTCTTTTATTTATGATTTAAGAAATTTGTATATACACATCATAAATAAAGTAATCTGAATACATAATAAATAATATATATGTATTATAAATTTTAATACTGACCACAAAATCGTATTTGAATGTATCATACATGTTAACAAAGCAGCATATTCCGTTTTTTTAATAATATAAAAAAATCTATTCACAATTTTTCTTTTATTATTAAGTATCGTAAACGATTTTATATAATTATTATTGTAAATAATGCAATTATTTATATTACTTGAAAACTATACGTTAATAATCTAAAAAATCTTTATATGCATTTTATGTTTCAATTCTTAAACATCGTGCGTGTACGTTTTTGATATATTAAATACTTTTTCGTTATAATATATTATCTATTAGTGGTTATACGGGCAGAAGGTTTACCTGGTGGCAAGTGATTACCGACCCCTATGAACATTTGCCAAGGCTTTGAAGATGCAAAGCACTCTTAAAAGCGACTACCTACTAATTATATAGTTGAAGTGTATTTATGTAAACAAGAACGTTTCCACATATTATTGTGTACTAGTCTTATTTTATATTAAAGCCAATGAATTTTCACTTATAAATATAATGACATTGCTAAGCACAAAAAAGCAAATTTTTTGTAGAAAATCTATCATATGGAGTGCAACTTTTTAATCTAAAGCTTTGTATTAGATACGATTAAATTACTGATAGTCTATAACAAAATTGTATTTATCATAATTGCTAGATGTCGGTAGTTATAGAATAAGGTTGGAATATAAATTGACTAAATCGAAGCTCGTCGAAACTAATTTAATAATGTTGAAATAATGTACGTGTAAAAATACACGTTGCAAAACCGTTCAGAGTTCAGACTATATTTGTATTCGAACCGCATTGCAAAAAGGGTCTGTTAACCTTTGCAAAGAAAGCTAAACCCAGATTTCTTATTTTGTAGTAAAATCATACTGAACATGGATCTTATTTCGTTGGTAAGGGCTGTTTCATCTTATATAACGTGTTGAAAATGGAGACCTGAATACGATTACATTTTCGGTTAAAGTTTATGGAGAAGCTTATATAACGGTCTAAAAGTAATAATGTAACAAATAAAAAACACAGTAAAATCACATATACCTACTATATATAATTTGCAATGAAAAAGGTATTAAATGTCAAATCAAGTAATTAAACACGAAAATGACGTACATTTAATAACGATATTTCAATAAATCTTCAATTATATAAAATTTGTTGAAATATCGTTATTAATTGCAACCTAGATAAATCCGATAATTTTATGGGTTAACTAACTCAAAGGAAAAGATATTTAATAAAAACTCTAGTACATATATTGTCGAATGGTAGATAAGGACCTATTATACTATATACGTATTGTGTTTGTGTAGTGTTAAAGAGGTTAATAGTGAACACTATAAACAACGTTACATAAAATCATTGGAAGGGCAGTCAGACAAAAAATGTATTATTTTCATAATTTTGTTTTCAGGTAAACATCTTTACCTTCTTGGCCACGCATTCCAAGTCGGTTATAAATCTTCACAACCCCATCTAACTTATAAAGTTATGAAGTGAGGTGAACGACACCTCAAACATTCTTGAAATTATAGCGTTCATACATTAGTACAATAGATGGCGCTGTACTTAATTATATATTTTATATTATAAACAAGTATTTAAACAGTACAGACATACTTTGCTGGAGGCCATTACTGACACATCTATTAAAAATCTTTTAAAAAGTTAATTATTGCTTTGTAAGGTAGAACTTAAATACATGTAATCTTTTCTTTATTTATTATTCTGTGGTAGCTTTGTTGAAAATCGAAAAGTACTCTGTGATAATTAGTAAATATTTACATAAAGCGCTAGATGGCAGAAATGTCAGTATTTCTAGTACTATTTTACCCAATCGTACAGCAATGCATTTTATCGACGTCCAATCATATTGCGAAAAGTGTCCGGCGTTAATCATTTATGACGTCTTTCTTTCCACGTTGGAAGCCATCTTAAAACTGTCATGTTTTATATGAAGTACTTTATTTACTAATGCCGCATGTTTTCCAAAATATCTAGAAAATCTCAATAGTGTATAATGAAAGTGAATAACTATTAAAATTAATAATAAATATTCTGAATAGTTCGAACGATTTATATAATAATGACATTGAAGTGGAAAAAATGCAGTCATGACTCTTGTTAGCGAAGACATGAATAAAATCCTGGAATACCTATCCAATGATCCTAATGATCAAGAAGTAAAAACAGGATCTTATAACAAAATGGATAGTTTCTCGCAAAATTTGGTACGTAATTATAATTACAAACTCACGCTACTTTCTGCTCTGTCGCAATCATTGTCTGATAAGCTATCAAGACTCTTATTAGCAGAGTGACTAGCTCGCTAGACAATTGTTATAGGTATAGTGCTAAATACATAATAGTGAAAGGAAGCGAGCGAATTATTAAGCGTGCAGTGAGGCAATGAATTTTCGACTGGCGTAAGTCGTTGAACAGCTTTCGTGGGCCTATGCCCCTTCTTTTACCGTTATCCGTTCATTTTGTTATTGGATCGGACGTGGCTCGCGCGCCGGTATATTTTATTGGCGCTTCCACGGTTTCTTTATCTAATTAGTATTTAACGTAACTAGTACGGATTTTCCCTGACAGTGTGTATGTAGACACAGCGCGCTCATGGTCGTGTCACCGGTGTCACGGAACTCGTAAACAAGTTATAGTTGTGTCGGTTGTTTGCCAGCAAGGCACCATGCGGTCGGTGCTTTTTCCATATGCCAGCTAAATATTTAATAGTGTTTGTTTAATTTAAATAAGAAAAGTTATTTATTGACACATAAAGTTTTTATAGGAAGTGATCACATTGTTATGAAACTTATTTTGTGCTGTTTATTTTGGAAAATTGGATTCAATGAGTTGATAGCAATTGTATAAGAGAATCACTTTAGAAAATGGATAAGAAATTAGATCTTTTATCATTGCTTGAGGTTTGTTTTATTAAGTTAATCATTATTCTTAAGATTTAAGAATATTTATTCTAATGTTTCTTATAACTCAAAAGAAATCTTGATATATTTGTTGAGAATACATGATATGTGGCTTATTTGTATTTTGTAGTGTCAACTTTAAGTATTTTTAATGAAATTATATTTTGATTACCTCTTAAAGTCTGTTAATAGAGGTTATAGAATAATCATAAAATTATTAATCTCCTATTAAAGATGAAATATTGTCATAGGATCATAGTTCAGCAATATATGTAGTATAATAAAAACACAAAGAATTTTTATACTTAATTAGATTATGCATAAACTGCATCACCTTTCACTTTATCTTTAAGTAAAAGTTCTAAATGAAAGTAAATTTCATGTCCCGAAGTAAAAGGTGCTCTGAAACCTTACTTTCAGTTCAACGGATCATAAATTTTCAACATTAAAATA
>JAOSYY010000009.1:9577086-9590210 GCA_025727935.1 Hebomoia glaucippe | reverse complement strand
AATAGTGTCCGTTACTATGGCAACGCGCCGCGGCGGGGCGCGATCGGCGACGTTCAGTCTATTTACGAGCCTTTAATACTTATCTGAATAGATGTACCTCAGACCCACTACTCATTGCAACGACGGTCAACACTTAACGATTTAAACATTTAGTATATAATTTTTGGAACTTTAGTCTCTGACCGATGTTGCAATCGAACCGACAGCGAATTTAAATCTATATTTATGTAAATGATATTTACTTTTAAAGCCTAAAAACTGAGTTACTTTAGAAATTGACATGAACCGCGGATCTCGTACTTAGTATACAAGATGACATGTTTCAACCAGTCTTGTAGGGTCAAGTTGAGTCGGGGTTCACCGATTGAAACAAATTTATTATTTTAAAAACTATTGTAATGAATTTATACATAAATTATTGCACGCTATATAATATAAACATTCACTTCGAATAATGAACGACGTATTATCCATACATAGACCGAATAAGTCGTACACAATCATACTTGAATAATGTTACATTTCAATAATTATTGCATGAAATTGCCTGTTTACTTTCACTAAAACTAATTATATAGGCATAAATAAAGATAGGAAAAGTAATTGGCAGCGTTAGGAACGGAGCCGATAATGTTATATTATGTATTTCGCACAAATTGAACTTATATAGACAATGACTAAATAAAATTACACCTACAATATGCATATTACGACGCACGTGTTAAATATTCACAAATTTCACAGTTTATTGAACCGTTAAATACTGATTCGAGTGATAATGATAATGAATTCCTAACTATGAACACTTTAGGGAGCAGCTAAATGATAAATAAATAAAATATACATTTAGTAATGAATGTGGGTAGTTCTATGAGAATTTAAATAATTTCAAAGTTCATCACAACCTGTGGAAAACGAAACGTGCATATTTAACACATACGCCGTTCGTATAGACACGAGTTCAACAACACACAAACTTATTATAGTCACGATATCATCTATGTTATGGTAATTCATTACTTACGTAATAAAATAATGTATAAACATTGCATTCACAGAATTTATTCTCGCGGGGGATTTAACATAAATCTGCGTCTAAATGAAACGAAGCGCCATCTATTCTGTACTATACGAACTAACGCGTATGAGATGTACTAATTTGTATTTGTTCGAAAGTTGGAATGGTTTTAGTTCGTGGGATAAAGCGATCTCGTGTCCCTAATCGAATCAAAATAAATAGTTAAGATTTCAGTGAATAATGAAAATAAATCGCTAAGGACGGGAACACATACATTTATAACTGCCCACCGCACCAGTGTACACACTTCATTAGTTAAATTATAAGAGATAACATCTAAACAAGTTTTAAATAGTGTGATTTTTTTATAATTTCAACGTTTATGTGTGATATTTATGAACTTAGTAGGTATGAGTGAGGTCTTATGAGCAAAAGAGGAGCTTTCCTTAGAATACTTCTTACAATATCTAAGTTTTCAGACGAATTGTAATACTTATACAGGGCTACTTCGAAATCGAATTTTTTATGTTTGTAAAACTGAGTAATAAACGAAAATTCAAAAAATTTGAGGATGTGGAATATCAAAAACTGCAGATAAATATTAATATATACTTATAATAATTTTTTTGTATACTTATTGTTTTTCTAAATTATCTTTTTTCCTGGCAGCCGCATACGTTTTATTCATCCACCTTGATTTTTCCTTTTTAATATAACCCTGTAAGTATACTCGTATATCCTTTAATAAATATGAAATATTATTTGAAAAGAAATGTCCCTTTTTAATTCTGCCTCAAGTTAGTCGTCGGGAGTTCAATTGAAAATTACTATAGAAACCAAAACACCCCGATCGAATAATGTATTATATTATAATTTCAATAAAGGCCACTCGTATATAAGAATATTACGGTCATTTAAAAAAAAACAACTGGAATAAAATTCTTTTGAAACGTCCATCATTCAATAGAAAACATTACACTACAAATACGTAACACGTTTCAGCTGATTTCAAAATTAGCTGCCTTTAAAAATTTTCAAGAAAATTTACGTATAAGTAGTTAAAATATAACAAATTTTTTAACTAATTCATATATGTATACAATATATTTATAACTTCAATTACAAATGTTACATTCGCAACTATTTTTTGAAGATTTCGAAAATGTGAATTAATATACAACGGGGGTTGTGTAACTTTATAACCAGATAATAATTTAATTCTAAATAAAAATTACTTCTTTTTATCAAAATTAGCAATTGATATTGTTTTAAATTGTTTATCATATAAGTACATATATTTATATACATTGAAGGCGTATAGCTTGTGAATAAATATCATTGAATTCTATATAAATTATTGACACTTTTGTCATGATTATTTTTGGATGAATGTGTTAATGTCATGTTACAACTTTTAAAGACATGATCGTTGAAGAACCATTCTTGGATAAGTTAATGTCAAACTCAAACACTTTATATATTCTTTAAAACACTTTATACTTCCCTATTTGTACCCTTAGAATTAAAGAAAAAATCATTTGAATCTTTTCAATATTCGTAGACACTTCATCTCTCGGCTAAAAGAATATGAATATTTTAAGAAAGACACTCAAGTCTCAATATTTAAATGAATTTTTATTGATATCTTCAACGAGCGTGTTTTAATCGAAGTATCACCTTTATATTTTATTACGCGTCTGTAAGTGAGTGTACTTGTATGTAAGTGAATGTACGTGGATGTCCGTAATGTGTATGTAAATGGTGCGGTCACGTTGGGCACACGCGTCACTTGTACGCGCGCGTCGCGCACTTCTTCTTTTTGCGCTTGAAGAAACAACAGCATCTGGAATACACGGATTGTCTATATGAAGATTTTAAAAGTCTGTCTTGGTTAACATTACGGTATATAATAAAAGACACATAAAACAACAAAACGAAATTAAGTAAAAACAAAAATTAAGGATCTACTTAAAAGCCCAATATAGATAATTTTAACGAGTATTTATAGTTTAATGAATTTTTAAAATTGGAAGGAAATTAAAAACGATTGCTAAAACCAAAATTAAGGTAATTCAGACGTAAATTGAGCAACAAACGATCTAGCAAATGTCTATTAATCTACACATACATATTACCAAAAGAATCAAGAATATGAAAATTTAAGAGATCAACTAGCGTTGCAGCATTGAATTGACAGTGGCACATCTCAAAATATACGTTTTCAAAACTGCTGTTTAAAAAGAAACAAACATTTCAATCAAGCTATACGTTACATATATACATATAACAGAATACTTACGTCTCGTGAACTTATTACAACGACATATTTGACTGTGCTACTATCAATTTGAAGCATAATAACAACTAAAAAAAATAAAAAAAACCAATGCATACAGTTGCAACACTGACTTGGTGTCGTCGACCACGTCTACTTCGTGGTGTGGCTGAGTAATTGGCGTGTTGCTGTGCCCAGCTGTCGGGTCGTCAGCGCCCAACTCCCCATTCGTTGAACTTACAACCTGGATATACGACACATTGTTTAATAATACGCAAACGTCTACACTTCACTAGGTATAGATTAAGGCCACTGCTTTAATCTGTTGCGCTTAATTTTCTAATCTGTGCGATTTATTTTGTAAATATTAATAAATTACATTTTTTTTTTAATATTATCGATTTCATATATAATCTATAGGTATTTATTTATTCTGTTTTCCCGGATTCGTGACCTCTTGATATCTCTATTATATTACACATTCTCCATAAAAAAATAATATTATTTTTTATACTATATTTTTATTTACTATATAGTAATTAATAATAAAGCACTTGAATCTGTTTTCAATCCTATACTATTCATGTTGTGAAACAGCTGTTATTATGGGTATTTCACTTTACTTTTAAATTATATATTTAATCGAGCTATATTAATGCAATAAAAGGTATTTAACAAAAATATGGACGACAAATAATTACAATTTTAATAAAAATATATTCTAGTATTTTTTTTTTAATTTTCGTATTTATTTTAGTAAAAAAATCGGAAGATCGATTAATATATTGAAATCAAACTCTGATGTCTGTTTTGGACCCATATATTTGAGAAAGGTCGGTCAATATTTAGTTCATTTTAGTATAAGTACAGACACAAAGCACTTTAGAAGCTTCAGAAATGTTAGTTTGTATTAGCGTGTCAAGTATAAAATCTTATTGACATTGTGATAGAAATATATTATCTATAAATTATTCCATATTTAATATCTCCGTTCAGTAACCTCAAGAAGTGTTTCGAAAACCAATAAATTTGTACTGATAAGAAAATTGTGTAAGAATGAAATATATCTAGATATTTGAGATGTGTATTACAGTAGAATTTAGTCGTCGCATCAAAACTTTACAATTTGAATGTAATAGTTTAAGCATCATGCAGACGAACACACAAATTTAGCTGCAAAACTGACCGTGGACACCGAGCCAGGAAATTGGACATACCGAAAGTGTTTATTCTTCAAAAGCTAAAAATAAAATGTTATGTATATTCATTTTAGATATATTTTAACTACTTATGTTACTAAATTCGACATCTGATCGCATTAATAATTAACTGTGTTTCGTTTTACTACGTTTTATGGGTGTCAAAAAATAATCTTTTAGACAATTCATTTGTTTTAGATATCTAGTTATATAAAGATATAAACATTTGAATTCAATAACAGGAATCATGGTACGGATTTCCATGCCACCTAAATTTAATAGTAAACAATTTTTCTCAAATATCGATAAACGTGTATCGTAAACATCATTAAGATACTATTAACTATTCCAATATTTTTAAATGTATATTTACAAATTAATTTATTCTATGTTTTTCTGTATTTTTCTGTATATACATAGCATATATAGTAAAAAATAGATACATACATTAGTTTTTTATAATGATAATGCATTTTTTCTACCCAACTCATATAGCTGATAAATTTTCATAATTAATTTCTGACTAAAGTTATGATGGTATGATTACAGCAATGCCTAACCTGAACCGATCCGTGTCTGTCAGCGGGCGTCAAATGGCCCGCGGTGAGGGGCGTCGCCTTACCGCTGTGAGGCCAGTTACCACCGGTATTAGCGGTACCCCCGGTACCAGAGTCTTTTACAGCCCCCTGGAATGGGACAACCAAGATATGAACTAGATTTAATGAACCCCTACTTGTATTTCACTTATCATCCCAAACACGGCACAGAATTACGCAATTTGAATATCGACATCGCCCGTTATTGTCCTAAGGATACCTAAAGTTTATAACCGAATAGACTGGCATTGAACCGGAATCAAGGTAACGTAATTTTTAAAATATGTTCACTTTCATTTTTCCTGACAATATAAACTATAGATATAATCCTCATTCAATATTTAATATGCATCACATGGTTGTAGATTACGCCAACAATAACTAAATTGAAGTTTTAAAAATTGTATTTTATAAGAATACTTATAATAATAATAGATAGGGACAAAAAAAATCAAAAACAACATATTTGTCTTACCATATTTATCTACTTCAGACAAAATTTCCCCTTGGAACTAAGGAAATTATACTTTAAAATGAAGATGGTTTGTTTTAGCACAATGTCAATAAAGGGTAATACAGTATGTTTTAGTTTTCAATCTGTTACCTAAAGCGTACAAAATCAAAATGATATGACATTAAATTACATACAAGCAAAATCTGATTGTACATTAAGGAGGCACTGATATCTGAAGTACTGGAAAATCCACACAACATTGTTAGGGGCAGCTAGCTTACATTTAAGATTCTAGAAGCTTTGGACTATTTCGAAAAGGTTATATAGACCATTAAAACTTTATATATTCCCTTCATAACTGTTCAAGAAATTTTATAACCCATATGCCAAGATATTCATTAAATTTGAATCTCATGTTAAGACTTCAAACAGTAAGTAATTTTGATATTTTGTCACGATTTGTTGACATGTCTAAGTCTAATTAGCAATTTAGCGAACCTAAGACTTAATTTTCTTTATGTAGTCTCACATTAAAGATAAAGGAGTGTATTTTTTTAATGATTAATTTAGAACAGGTTAGTTGTAAGGGATGGCACTATAAAATCAAGTTGTAATGGTCTTAAGGTAATATACAAGGTATTTTTCATGAGGCAAAAACAAAGTGTCGAGCCAAACCTCTCCGGATATGAGCGCCGCCTCATCGTCCTCAAGCATACCAATCATATAATCACACAAATCATCCTGTATCGACAGAAAAATTGCTGTAAGTAAGCCCACATATATTTAATCTAACATTAAGTCAACAACCAGCTAGTAAATTAATTATAATCCTACAGACATCCTCTACTTTTAATACGCGGCGGATTCGTGTTATTTTAAGAATTTCTCCAAAAAGTATTTATTATATACAAATCATATTATAAAAAGGATATTATTTCTTTTTTTTTTAATAGGAGTCTTTCTACTGGCCTTTTTAAAGAAGCTTATAATTAAAAAGTATAGACATATAGAACAAGTGTATTTAAATACGCTCATAAAACGTTTCAAAAATATGTTTCTTTTTTATCAGGATCGATTTTTTCCCGTCCCATCATCAAATATGTCATTAGAGCTATCCTCTGTCATCTTTTTCAGGAGCGGTTCCCTAACACCCTGTAGATACTACGGCAAATAAATATATAATTTTGCTCTTCAGACCAGAGTTCAATACGAAGGTCACAATTAAAACGACAGGTAATATTAACTTACAGATAGATAGATATTATTTCGGTACAAAATTATTAATATTATAATAGAAAATTAAATATATTAATTTTATGGACACAGCTAATAACATTGGATTTTACATTATTTAATATAAATAAAATATTGTTTAATCATATTTGCATGCATTTTTAACTCCATAATTTTACAATTATTTGGGTATTAACTTTGGAATTTTTTTTCTGATGTATCTCTTGTTTTTGGTATGGGGATATCTACCACCCGTGCAAATGTAGGCCAATTAAACATTATTTTATTTTAAAGTGTGACAGTCGCGTCAATAAAATAGAGTTCTTTAATATTAATAAAGCCTCACCTTATGAAAGGTCTGATTTCCACGATTAGGAGATACAACGATCTCGTGTCCTGTCTGAATCGATCCCACTGGCGTAGACTGTAATAAGATGTATTTACAAAATTCTTTACATGCAAAAATGCATTTAAATCACAGAGTTATATGAGTAGCAAGTTCGCCAATGGTTACTAATGATATTAACATTAGCTCGTCGTGTCGGACTAAATCACTAAAACATGAATTATATTATATAATAGATTTATATGATATACCTATGTATGTTTTCCCTGTGTTATGTGTTAACGATATTTAATACTTAATTTACAAAAAATTAGCTACACACAAGTACATAATTAATATATAAATAAAATTTGATGTATTATTAGGAAGATTATTATATCCGATAAAATGGAATTAATGTCTGCGATGAGAGAATGGAGAACAGAAAATGACGTCTAAATCATGATCTCTTTCTAACACACATAAATACAGTTAAAGCGAGAAAGCATATGTACACTCATTAGAAAAGGTTTACTAACCTTATCGGATTTATTTCTTACGATATTAGAGGGCGGTGCGTTGCGCAGGATTCTCATGACGTGCATATTCGATGGCTGCGGAAGCGGTTAGGATATGCATGCAAACATTCACATGCCACGCATAAGCATACGTTAACAAACAAAATAATTCACCATGTATGTATTCGATGTTAGTCTGTGCACATATCAATAACAACTAACTCAATCATTTACCGAAAAAATAACATTAAAGTGACGGATCATTTTAAATTAGACTTTTTTAGGATACTTGAAAACATTGGCTAAAAGTTTTAAACGTGAACTTTTCCTAAAACATTTTCAATTTGCAATTGGCAAATTTAATAAGAATTAAGTACACAAAACATACCCACCTATGAAAACTGAAATTTAAAACCATAAACCAAACTACAGGAAAACAAAATCATAGAAATTAAATTTTTATTTATGAATTGTAATAAATACATTAATCTACTATCAAGATGGATCGTTTAAAAATTAATAATCAAACACAGCAACGTGTATGAAACTGGTTTTAAACATTAAAAAATTCATAAAGTACAGAATTAATTCATACACCTTACTGGTGGGAAAGAACATAGAAAATTCATAACGGAAGATAATCTGTTTAATCCATAAATTTCGCGTAGTTAAGAATGTTAAAGCCAAGCTACTATTATCACTAGCGCATCGAGAACATATATTGTACTGACAGACAACTTATTAAATTCAATTTTGGTGAGAAACGACATTTCATTATTTACACTTGAGTAATGTCTATTTATGCTACTATAATATAACTTAATATTGAAGATGAGATTTTTAATCAATGAAATTCCATAATAAAAACCCTAGTAATTAATTAGCTGTTAAGTCCTAGCATTACATATAGATTTACATATGAAAGCAAAGTGAAATAGAATAATGTGTCATAAAAACTAACTTCATATCCTAAAGAATGTATTAAAAATGAATTCTAAATGCGAAAAATTTCAATATTTTATAACATGCTCTGCTAAAGTTCTTGCATTTTACAATTAATTTGACACAGATTGACACGTATGAAACATTCGTAACTGTGTATATTTCTTCAATGAAATTCTTAGCAGACTCGCAATATAGAAACAGTTTCAAGCTAGCTTGCAGCTGTTTGGTTCTCAGTCACTCTTGCATCTAGAAGAGTAAATAACTATGGATTTTATTCGGCTATTGAACTATAATACGACATTTGGAAGTAATTTAGATATTTATAACTATTAGTAATGAATTATCGAACCAGTTTATTTTATAATTCTGAAATGCTATTGAGAACTGCGAGAGATTTATAAAAAAATCATATAATATAATGTGCTATTTGCAAAACGATATGTTTTTCATATAACAAATAATTTAATAATTATATTGAAGAGGTATGATAAGCGCACTACACCATATAGTTCAAAACATCAAAGGTAACACAAGCGGGGATTATTATATATGATTATTATTACACAGTCTCAGCTTTATCATGCCCATAGTGACAAGCTATTTATGGTATTAATTCCTTATGAATATGAATAAACGTGACTGCAGTACAAATTTATCGAATAAAATTCCATATATTCTTAATATTTTATGTGAGCAAAATAACAGTTTTACCTAAGATTCTAAATTATGCACAAATAAATTTTAATATCAAGAAAAGTTGTATTAGCGATTGTAAAAATGTATATTTATAATAGTTTACCTAGTACTCGTCTAGTTTATAACAAAGAAACGAACAGTGTTATCAAATCGTGGACCCTATAAGTATAATTCCATAACTGATCTAATGCTGGAGTAAGGAACTAAATGTACCTTTTAAATCTTTATATGTGTAATCCTAATACTACAATCTTTTGTATGATTATTTGTATGATGCGAATTTGGAGCGACCTTCAAGAATAGTTTTAAACATATAAGCGATATTAATAAATCTAATTATTACAGTCACGTCGATTCTTATTCATTTAAGGCACGCTACATGCAAAGTAAGAGATTTTCTTAAACATTTATGTACTTATTAAGCGTTAGTATAATGCAGCTTTAAAATTATAGTTAAAAAAAAATTACATGCTCACGGATGATAGTTTAAATATAAGGACCACTTCGTTATATTGCTGTCAGTATGCAAACAGAGTGGTAATTATACTGAGGTATCTCCAAATGGATGTGTCAAATGCGTGTATTTAAGCGCAGTGTTACCATAGTCTTGCCGGTCCAGTCGAACTCGCCGTCGTCCACGTATCCCCGCCGCTCGAATAGTTCGCGGAACATACGACGCAGTTGGTCATAGTCCGGCGTCTCGAAGAAGTCCAGCCGTCGAACATAGCGCAGATACGTTGCCATCTCTTCGGGGTGACCCTCGCAGAGCACCTGTAATGTAAAACTAACAATGACCCCTAGACCACGATTTATTGTCATTAAAATAATTCTGTTCAATGTTCACCATTACAAGTATGCAAATACGTTCTCGAAGCCCAACGAACGGTGAGACGGTAGGTGAAAAGAGATTTAAGTAGGTATCTGAGTTCTTTAAGAGGCCATGGTACTACTGCAGTCCACGTGGAAGGACGAAACCCAGATAATCGGCTATAGGGCGCTTTGCTCAATGTATTTCTTCTTTATAAATGAAAGGACGTTTACGGTTGCCATTTGAATCACATATTGACAATTAAGATAAGTAAACTTTGACAGGATTCGTCTATTGTCAAAATCTACTCTACTCAAATGCAGTTGCAATGAGCCTGAACCTTTCTTTTCTGAAACCGCTGCTCCCTCTCTCTACTAAAATGTTATTCTCACTGGGCTACTTTTACAAGTTCTCAATGCAGCTCAACAATTAAAGTTACAAGCTCCCAATGCTTACGAATAACAATTTGATTCTTAGAGTCCGAATCTCGCTGTTAGATTCCAACTGGAACTTGATTCTTACTACCTAAGTTTATGCCGTACATTTTTTACATTTCTAATCCTTGAATGTAGAAAATTCTCGTGATTCTGAGACAACGTACATTAATATATCTAATTCGCTCACAAATTTTCTATATGTGTAAGTTTATAACTCGTATATCTTGATTTTTGGCTAAAATCTACATTCACTTATGGTTATATATTTGACTCGAAAACACTTAAAGAAGCCGTTAAAGTGAACCTCACAATTATTATTTTTTAATTAAGGAAACATTAGACAAACCAAAAAACACTCAGTACAATAAATATAACGTAATGAAGAAATAGAAACACGTCCTCAAAATGTTTCAGTAATAAAATACAATATAAAAAAGGATGAGAACGACTTTAACAGAAAGGATCGAGTCTCCTAATGCGATATAATATAAAACAACAAATAACAAACCTCAATTGGAGTTGCCCGTTTCGTATCACCGATTTTTTGGTATCGTTCTTTGAGTGTATCAGCTTTTAAACCCTGCCAGGGTAAGGAACCGCGTAAAAAGTACATAAACATGTGCCCTAGGGCCTCTAGGTCGTCGCGTCTCGATTGTTCTGAAATTATATAAATTTATACTGTTAAAGAACAAACATATATATATGCACACAATTCTTTATATAACTTATATCGATAAGTTTTGAAACCACGTAAACTAAAAAATAAGTTTGCAAGACATTTAAAAATGACCTAATTTTATATACATAAATATTTTTTTCATATAGTTATATATAATGATTTATACGTTCTCAAAAAATTTATATTATCCAGTTACATAGTATTATAGCTTTGGTGTGGTAATACAATTAGATATCGTGTTTTAAATTAACCCGATTTCAAAAAATTAAATAATTTTGGAAGATATTACTTACCTTTTCCTAAATGTGTATTTATTGACATGTATCTGGCCGTTCCCGTGAGCGACTTGTGCTCCCGGTAGGGGATATGTTTGTTTGTCTCTAAGTCTATATATTCTTTGGCCAAACCGAAATCTGAAATAGAAATGGATCATTTTAGGACAACATAGATTTATTGAAATCCTTCATTTTGGTGAATTTTGATATTGCTATAATACACGTCCTTATAAATTATTATTATAATGAACAGACAGAAAGAGGACATTTCTACAAATATACTTTAAGAAACATCAGTATTTTTTTTTAAATCTACTGCAGGTCTCTGTTTATACGAGTACGAATACAAAAAATACTCGTAAAGTTAAAATACATTTTGTTCAGAATACAAGAAGTAAATAAGTGCAATGGTTTTATTTTGTCATAATCATTCGTACCTTTATTTTTGAAAATTCATTGGAAGGATATATCAAAATTCTCATCGTGTTGCGAACTTATACGCAAAGTGTTGTAACGCACAACTCAGTATATATATTTCCGAATTCTCGATACAAAACCTATATGTTGATAGCACATAATTAAATATTTAATAATATCATATGTCATAGGTTTAGCTAAGCCTCACATTCTTCGGTCGTTGTCTATCAAAATGTACCACACAACTTTTACTAACGAAGGCAACCGGCGTATCAGTTTAGTTCCTACGTTCCTTTCTTGTATTACACATTGTTACGCGTAATTTTCAGCGGTTAAGTTAACATTTCAACCGCAGGCCTCAACGATGATAAGATTATCTTACACTTCTGTATTTAACGTCCTATGCCATTAAAAATTAATTGATTTTTAATAGTTTCCTTGAATATTGAACTAATTAATTTATTAATTAGCGGTGCCCTGTGGTTTCACTCTCGTTAATTTTAAGTTTTCCTAAATTTCGTCTTTCAGTTTTATATTGTTAAAATTGACCAACAGAATGTAGTGTTTCTAAAACAAAAGTAGTATATGCTACTTGCTATAATATTACTTAATAAAAATATTGTGATAATCGGTCTGTAGGTGTCGGAGATTATACATAACATATATACATACAAAAATTGTATAAATTGTGTTTCACATTAATTTAAAAATGATTTATTTTGATATTACAGGCAGATTCATAGAATTTATTTATATATCTAAAATCGCAAAGTAGTTCTACGTTTTGTATCGCAAAGAATTTTGATACAAAAAACTAAATATGAAACTTAATAATTTAATACGCAACAGGTGATTAAGGCTCTTTAAAAATATTTTCCCAATAACGTCTATAATATAAAAAGTTTTTATATAATTATTGACATAAACTAACAATAAACACTTGTGACTTATACAACAGCAATAAACACGCCTCATTCCCTATTTGATTATTGAAACCATAAAAACAGTTACAAATCCTTATATATATAATTACGTAAGAGGCGTACGTATTAAATCTAAACTTAGACACTAACTACTGCAAAGCCCATAACGAGATTACGAAGGTCAGTTGCAATCGATATGCGAAAAGTGTTACGTAAAAATCAAGGTGGCATGGAACGTGTTCCGAACTTTTATCGAGAAAATTAATGCATGAATAAAATTTTTACTATCATAGCATTATTTTAAATTATTAACGGTTCGTATGCCT
>JAOSYY010000009.1:9555837-9567621 GCA_025727935.1 Hebomoia glaucippe | reverse complement strand
TGTAGAAAGCAGTTAACAGTCCGTACTAAAATCTGCTTAAAATTTGTGCGTTGAGTGCATGCATGCTTGCGTCGCTCCGTGACGGCTGACAAGTAAGTAATGTAGGAGTTCCGCTCTCCAGGAAATTCGCTGAGGAATTCTCCTCTTAAAAGCTACTACTTCTTAGAAGGTTTCATGTACTACAAATAAACGCTAGTGCACGGTAAGTACTTTTAATTCCCTGAATTCGATGTTTGTTTTTGTATTTAACGAAACGTAAATTGTTAATTGCACTCTCTCTCTTTCTGTTATATCGCCCGGGCATTAACTATACAGTATCGAATGTTGTTATTCGTATATTAAATAATTTTTAAGTATTAATCGCCTAGATGGACATAGAAATTCAGTCCGATTAACGAACCATCTCTTCTGATACAAAATGTAATATTTGTTATGCTTTCGAGTCTTAGTCGTTATAACTATTTCTGTAGGTTTTGATTTACAAACGCGAGAGTGTGGTAGCGTTTACTGACTGACTCTTAAACTTGAGTGTAATTTGTCTAAAAACGTAATATAAAAAAAGTATTTCTCCTAAAAGTTGGCTAGTAAATAGTTTAAGCTAACAGAGTATTTTTAATATTCACATTTTAAAATTATAAATCGCTAGTAATTAAATAATTAACGATTTTCTTACTCAGATATTATCGAGCTGGAAGTGAAGTTCATTCTCTTCAATTGACATCTGGCCTAAGAAAATCTTGAAATATTAATAGTTAAAGAGAAACTTTTCCGATTTAATACTAATATATTTTACGTTCTGTGAGAATCCTACACTCGATAATTCAATTGCTACGAACCCACGAGTTACGTAGATAAGTGCTACGCTAACTTCTCACCCACCGACGCGAAAGTACGTTCATTGGCTTCGCTGTTATTAAGAGATATCTGTGTCGTTAAGCACTATTTAAACTAATAAAAATTATGTTATTACTCATTTGAAACTAGAAAGTATACTTACAATGACATACACATTGTTATTTGACTTCCGCACTTTGTTCAGTAAACAAATATACTTTCGAGTGTTCTTGAATACAAATTAGTCTGCCGATGCAATATCCAAGAGTGATGTGACGTTTTGAACGTTCCAACATTGAAACGTTTGGAATTTTTCATTTTGAAATGATTATTCGAATGTTGCTTGCAATATTCTGTTTGGAACTGTATTCTAGACGCGTTTGCTGTCGTAGTTTTAAAATTTAATTTAATTTCCTGTTTCACTGTATCGAACAGTTGAAACAAACAGATTTATTTTAATATACGAGAGTTTTGCAATGAACAAGAGAGCGATATTTATTAAATAATCAATGACGAGTATATATTATCCACTAGGAACGCTTGTAACATTCTTCATTGGTGCCATTCTTCTGTGGTTACAATATTAATTAACTTTTTTATCTATAGATCTATAAATAAAATTTAAATCTGTATGTAATAACAAAAAATAATTTTTTAACGCATATATAAATAACATATGGTGATGTGTATAATTTTTGTTTGTCTATCTGCATGTTCTTATTACTATCCGAAAGTTCTGAGCCGATTTAGCCGAGGCTCACTGGAAGACAGCTAATATTGCGGATAACAATTTTGTTTATAATCACCATCATTAAGTATATATAAAACTAACTCAGATGACACATTATATTTGAGTGAATTAATTAATTATCAGACGGTATGTAAAAGATAATAAAAGTAAGAAAAGTAACGGCCATTTGATCTAAAAAAATTGAGAGCTTTTTAAATGTAAAATTTATGCATATATAGTTTGTCTATTTAATGAATAGCCGGAAAACTAACTAGTGACGTATATCGGTTTGAAATATAGCTATGAAAGCCACCTGGGGGCTCCGACAAATGCATACATCTATCATGACCTGAAGGTGTAATGGCCAAACTGAGTTATTATTTCATAAAAGTGAAATGTAAAAATACTTCAAAAGATTTCCGAATATGAAGTTATAATTATTATATTTCTACATTTCGTCTGCTATGTTATTGTTTTTATAATTAGAAAGATTAATTAATCAAACGTATTCTAAATCCTCAATATTCTAAATTAAACAAAAATCTCGACGTATAGCGTAATTATTCATAATGTATGTTATATTTATATATTTATAGTTCTAAGATTAGTATTTATAGTTTTTGAGAAATACCAGATTTTAACGACGTAAAATTTTAATTACCTTTAATAACTACAATATTGCCTCGGTTAACGATCACCAAAATATAACATCATTTACTTAGTACAAGTTCAGAGAACTTACAAAATGAAGTAATAAAATAACTCTCAAATATTATATTTAAAAAGAGAATTTTCGCGTAAAATGTAACGTGCCGCAATAGACTTTCGGCTTCGCATGAATTTTCAAATACTCAGAATAAAGAATACCTAAATAAATGGAGATATATTTAAATAAAATATAATATTAATATCAAGTCTCATAACAGTGAAGATGATATGATAGCGATTATAGGAGTGTACTTTGGTTTTACGTGGGCCGAAGTATTCATGATAGTGATTTAAATGTAGTCTAAAATATAATACTTTTGTACAATTCATGAAAGTCCCCTCAAAATCGGTTCAGTCTGGAGATTAGCGTAATCAACACCCAGACAAAAATGTATATTTTGAATTTGCGTTATTATTACCGTATATTCTATCTTATATGTATACAAATAAAATATATATATTTTCATATAAGCATAACTATAATTAAGTAACATTTATTTTATAAATATTGCTTCAACAATGTTTTTTTCACTAGACTGTACTTAATTTGTGTTAGTTCGTCTTTTGTAAAATTGTCGTTTAATATTCCAAGTATTAAGTTCATTCTAGGACTTTAATGGTAAAAGGAGAATACTTAATTCTAAATTGAATTTAAGAACCGCCAGCGCTCAGCATTGTAAATGCAGCACAATTCTATTATTAGCGTACATCTAAATACTTTTGTTAGATTACACCGCGACGGACAAGAGATTCTTAACAAGGACGAAGAAAAAATAAAGAAAAGCTCAAGACTGGCGTACAATTATTTAATGAATTCGCAATTTGCATACCGACGGCGTCACTTATAAGAAAGGAAGATATTTCAAGAGCTGTTACATTCATTCTTAGTTGTTATGTGCTACATATTGTACTTTTATAAATTATTGTCGTCTAATGATGACGAAATAATTGAATTTTCTTACATTATATTTTGGATTTGAAACTTTTTTAGCCACTGCCTTATACGTAGGGGTGCGATACGATTCATATATCTGTAGGTGTGTATAATTATATCTTCTAAAAAGGGCCGATTTTGATGTTTATTTGGACGTGATAACATATAAAGATCTCTTTAGGTTTTTATGATTTGTTGTCGGAGTTATTTAAGATATTTAATTAATTTAGCTTTCTACTTCTGTATATGGTATCCGCAGGAATATTTTGCTGATATTTATATGTAAAAATATTGACTTGACTTTGGAGCATTTCTCGGAGCTAAATATTGCCTTACATAATTAGAACCAGTGACAACTCTATGTGATATAGTCTGTAACACAAAAGTCTTTCAGTAATCGCGCTCTTGTCTACTATTATTGGTGTCCCTTTTGTTCCATCTTAAATTAAAGACTATTGACCTTAACTTTTTCCTTTGTCCGCGCCTCCCCCTGCACTATTAGTAACTTTAGAAGTAGTTCTCTGAAGTAATTAGAAGGAACGCTTCCGTAAACGAGCATCGTCTGTACTTTTTATTTGAATGTACAGTGAGGTGTTTCTTTATGTTGGTGGAAACACTTTTAAGTAGATACATTCTCTTTTTTCCTTCACACAGCAAAGTAATTCTTGATGTTAATACTTTTAATATACTTGAACACATTTCCACACTTAATAAAAATTTTATTTTGGGTATTTGAATGTGATGCTTTGTATTTTAAACTGCTTATATATTAAACACTTTAAATAAATGAAGAACAATAAATCACTATGGTTTCTTTAGAACCTTTTCGAAAACTAGCACGTGCTAATTATAATGTATAGATTTTTTGTGTGGAAAAACATTAAATATTCAATTCTATTCATTCTATCTATTTATAATCTAAACTATTACTTTGCTCGCCACAACTAGCAGTGATCTATTTTTTTTTATCTCTAAAGAAACTTCACATAATCATACACATTTACAGTAATAGTTAAATGTCCCGATATAATGCTTTATTATATATATTATAGGTATTTAAGATATTGAACGTATTCTTAAATATTTTTCTAAAATTGTTAGAAAAACTTCTGTAATATTTGATTCACCCGCCCGGAGATTGGCCGGACTAAACAGACTATAGAGACATTTTTGTAAAACCAACAGGCACTTTAACTTTATTTCATTTAATGTAGTAAAAAAATTTGCTCAGTACAAATATCTCTGGAAAAAATCAGTTAAAACTACCGGTTTCCGCCTAAGTGCTTTATTTTGATCTTCTAAAAGCGAGAGCGTAGTTGAAATATCGCGGTGCAGTAAAATTGAAGGCTATTGCAATGTTGCGGACTGCGGAGGGAAGTCAATTAAACGCATTCATCCGGACAAGCTTTCAGGAAAGACAATCGCAACTGATCAGTGATATGACTGATTTGCCTCTAACGGATATGCCTCCCACTGACTGCAATCAAAAGGGTAATAGCTCATTGTCATGATTTTCAAAAACAGGTAACATTTTTATAAATATTTTAAATTAAAATCAATAAAGTCGATTCAAATTATTAATACTACCTATTTAGTTTCTTAAAAGGGAACGGTGAATGGATTCCATGGTTCGGTCAATCTTACTCAGTTACTTGTTAATCAGAGGAATGGAAAGGTTTTCTCTTGAAATTATTTACATGTGGAAAGAAATTAACGAATTTAATTATCGTATTCGTGTTCAGCTACTGAATAGATTTTTCCACTTTAGCTTAGTATAAAATTAGGTGTGAAATAGTTTTTTAACTGATTTGTTGAAATTTTGTTAGTAAAAATAAAGTTATAGTAAAAAATATCTGTAATACAATAATGTCTTTATATTTTATAGCTATATTATTTATAAATAATAATCATTTAGTTTAATATGTATCTACTAGTGCGCGCGTACCCTTATGGTTACCGCATTGTAAATACAGTATCGTTGCTGAATTGGCGTCGATTAAGGCTCGGACAGTTAGAGTTATTGAAGCCCGAAATGGCTTTGATATATTTTGTTAAAAGCAATATTTTGTATTAGAATAAATAGACGTTACATAATCATTTCAATAAACTATTTCTCATGTGGCTTAAAACTACATACATTCTCGTATAAGTAGAATTTTAATGTTATAAACTACACATACAATGAGTATACGCAATTACATAATTTAGTTTCCTAAGTACAGTTCAAAAGTCCACTGTCTGAGTTTAAAATCTATGGAAAACTAGACTCGTTCAACGCTTAAATTCCGTGTAAACGGGTATGAATCATAATCAAATCAGCGAGCCATTAAAGATGTAAACCCTAAAACCAGAGAAGCTTAATTTCTTTGCACGTTCGGGACTCGAAAAGTCGTTCCGCAAAGTAATTGCTTATGAGTGGAAGCGGATAAACGAAACGAGTTCCACTCTACCGAGACTCGTAAAATGGAGTCAGAGGCTTGCATTTAATTAATATGACCAGCGGTACGTGAGAGCCACATCTCCCGAAATGGAATCATTCCTTTTGACCGCGAACTGACTTTTCATGCTGAAAAACTTTCAATGCTTCTATTAACATTGCACTTTATGACGTCGCTGTACAATTTGAACTTTCAGCCGTTTTTGTTAATATAGAGTAATTTATGGTTATTTTGTTAAATGCTTTATCCCGTTTATTTATTGTTTATGTAGTCCTGTGTCAGGCGTACTGAAACATTCTCAATCAAACTTACATCTACTGAACAAATTGCCATGAAAAATGCGAACAAAATACATTCAAGATTTTATTTGGAGCCATTTGAATAAATTATGTGCTTAATAAAGTATTCGTAGCATAAACTAGTCGTAATAAAAACGATTTCACCACAATGATAGTGTAATTAACTTTGCAACAATCATTTAGATTTACGAGGGACTTAAGGGCTTGTAAAGAAAGTTAGGAATCTACATTTTGCTGCATAGTTAAGAAAGTTTTTACGGCAGTCGATTAAAGACTCGACTTGGAATAAAACAGAATAGATTATACGAGGTCGTTACTAAAGTTTTGCCCCTGAGACGTTGTTAAGAAGCAAAATTGAAATAAGAATAGTCAACCGCGCCAGCTTTGGTAAAGTGTCGACTAAAAAAAGGAGCTTAATTAAATGCAATAAAAGTTCGCATTACAAAAAATGCGGAAAATTCAAAGGAACTTCTTACATTAGTAATCATGCTATTTTATATTTTTCCTCTAATATGTTTCTTTATTTAAGAAACAATATTATTGTAAGTATGATTAAAGTTGAACGACAATTTTCCAAAATTAAATCGCAATAGCTGAAGAGATATTTAAAACATGTTTACGTTAGCGTGAAAAGTGGAAAACATAATAGAACTTCCGAAGTTTAGAAGGAAAGTTCAAGTCCGTTTGTTTAGAAAATTGCGAGCTTGAACTCCATTACTATTTCCATACACAAACTTTAGTGCAACTTTATGCAACTTGAAAAGAAAGTGTGTGAAACTACAGCATGTGCACTTCGGTGAAATCGTGTTCTTTATGGATACAATTCCGTAAGAAGTAAGTATAAAATCGTTCTGGAATATGCGGGCAGCTGTACGCCCGTATAAGGCGATAAAACTGTCTACTTAGATACGATTGCTCGCCGGACGCGGTATTGATATAGAGCTTTTTGATTTTTACAAAACATAGGTATGAAAATAAGGTTTATTTGACTGCGATAATATTTTTATAGGTTAATACATTATTTTCTCCTTTTTAAGATATTTTTAACTTGTCTATGAGTATATCTATGAGCTTAACAAATCTTGATACTTAATTATACATACAATCCAAAAAAAAAAACGCCACTTTTCATTATGGGATAACAAACAATGGTTTTAATATAGTTACGATTCTGACTTATTTCTTTTGCTTCTTTTACAGTCATGAGTGCTCTGATGCATGCTTTCCGTTGCCATTCATTAAGAAGTCCTGGATTTGGTCTCGGTACATACACCTTATTATATGTATTTTTTCAACATAATTTTCTTTGGTCTCTCCACATGTTGTAATTAACCAAGCATCATTTTCTCAATCTTTACTATTTCATCTTCTTCATATTCCGTCTTCTAAATTCTAATATACATTATTACTAATTGTCGTATATAGAAATATATAGAATTATATATATAGTAAAATATTCGTATATCTTCGTATGTTTCTAGACTTATTATTTGAATAAATTATAAAATACGTTGGGTACTTATTTATCATTTAACTGCCTCAAAAAACAAGGTGGTATTATTTAGCTGAGACATGAGGCATTGTAGATTTAGGCGTTCTAAGAAAATTTATGTGACAAATAAATAAAACTCTGTTCAAAACAGTTATATAGCACTTAACATAAATATACGAGCGCAAACTCGTGAATTGTGATTCGTGACTTTGCTAATAAAAAGTTGGGTTCGTATCTGACACTGATTCATAAATCATTCCAAGCTTACACGCGACATTTGCCGCATGTTTTAATGTAGAACCTACATCAAATTATGAATAGGAGACAAAATAGTACGATGATTATTAAATATTTCTAATATTTAAGTCTGGCTGTGCATTGTGTTGCAAGTACGAGTTTTTGTACTGGAAAAATTTACTAGTTAACGAGGTGTAGGGAACATATAGAAATAAATCAAATGGACGTTTCTGTTAGTAGTATTTAAATAACAGGTTTTTTTCTAAAAACAAGGTACATATGGTCCATAAAAAGTTATGAATTTGTTGCCTATCTGGTGACATTTTGATGGAACATTCAGTGGCAGGTATCTAATAGAATAACGAGTAACTTAGTCTACTTGAACTTCATCGTCATCATTTTATTAACAATTTTGTTATGCGAGGCACTGTTAATGGAAACTAAACTACCGACTACACATTTGATGAGTGACTTGGAGCGTATTTAAAAGATGAAATAGATATATAAACGTGTTTACTAAAACTTAATGTTACGGCTTACTGCTTAGCAGAAGTCAAATTTAGTTTGACAAAAATATATACCCTCACATTTAATGAGCCTTCAAGTTTTGTAATATTGTATGAAAGCGCTTAAACCGTAAACAGTGTTGCTAGTTTAAATCCTTTTGATTGCCCGTGTGATCCTCCGGCTTTGTGGATGCCGTTCAACGTCAGGTGTATTTAACTGTTCCGTAAAATGTTACGAAACAGAATTGCCACTGGTAGATATTTAAATTTAAAAGCCTAATTTCAGTGTTGGATTGAGATAACAATGTACTCGCCAGTTAATAGTATATTTCCATGCTTTTATTAACTTTTAACATCCAGTTCGGGTAATTTTTGTTTATTTCATTATGAAAGCTGAAAAGACGTATAAAACATGTTTACCATTAAAACAACACACATTTTAAAAAAGCATTTATTGGCGATATTTGTCAATTGCAAAGTAATAGACAATTTATTTATATATTAAGATTAAAAGTTTAACATATTTTTGTAATTTTGTAATTGAAATTATCTAATTTAGAATTTAATGTAATTGATTAAAAGTCTCTAATTTAAAGTGAAGAAAGACTTCATTGTTTGTAAGTGTTAATAATAGACATTACTTAGGTTAGTTAAATATTTCCTTTTCCACAAGTTGTTTATGTTTATTTTTCAAATTTACGTGAGTGTGTCTCACGGGGAAAACTTTACACTCGAAAATCTTAAGAGCCTGCAAATAAAACTTCCTCCGCTTATTACTTTAGGGTCGATGTAGACGAAAACAGCGGTTCGAGTGAAGCAAATTGAAGTTTTTAGTTTCTACAATTTTAAACTTTTGCTTTTACTGTTCGCCTAAGTCGCAGCTTGTCTCGGAGTTCACAGAGTAGAGAACAGATTGTTTGGGAAATTTTTAAGTCTCCAAGGAAAGCGGTAAGACGTTTCATCAAACCGGTTAACGGTTTGTTTTTATTTTTGTCTGAAAACAAAATTTAAAAGATTTTATTACATAGCTGAACTACAAAATAAAACAAAATATGAATGAGTTTAGATCCCATATCGAGTTAATCCAGTACTAATCCGTGGAAAGGTTTTCAATAAACCTAGATTATTTTGTTTATCCAATGCTCGATTTGGATTTGAATTTACTGCAGCCATATTGATTGTAGTCCTAAATTACTGTGCAGTAACCTGTGCTGCGTACTTAGTATCCATATAGTACATTAACTTAGTCTAATTCTAAATAGAAATAAATGTCTTGTAGCGTATTTTATCTTTTGATAGCGGTAGCTTAACATTAAATACACGATTTGAAGAAAATGTTAACAAAATACGAATTTACTAATAAAACAAATAAGCTTTTTAAACAAAAAAATTGTAGTGGACTAATAAATATGTAACCGGTTAGCAAGCTCTAAGGCACATCTTAAATTCGAACGTTCTTTCGTTTACGAGATGTTACCGTTCGTCATCTTTTATTTTCCCAATTATTTAAGTTTTGCTATATATCCAATATGCAGGATATGATGATAATAATGTGGGTAATCCTGTATTTTGAAGGCCTGTATTTTTATATATCGACTTGCAACATATAACAATCAATATCTTACGTATTGCTAGCAATTATTGCTAGATGCATTGTAATAACTGTCAGAGTAACTTAATCACTTATACAGTGGCAATTGCCTCACCTGAATAGTTAACTCTATCTAAAGTTGCGTTTCCTATACATTAAAGTACTGTGTACTTCGCAACTACAATTCACAGCTAACTGCACTTCATGATCCCATTAATCTATTTCTGGCAAAGAGAGCCCAGACTTGTGTGCCAAACTGTACAGCGCACACCCACTTAACGTGTAAGGTATTACTTCAGTTAAAATTCCAATGGTGCTGTTTGTTCTCATCAATTACATCATTTTGAAATAAAAGTACATTATCACAGAGTCGATTGAATAGACATTGATTTAATTAAATAAGGCGGGGCAGCAGTTACACCCACTTAAAAGTTATATACATTTGTGTGAGTAGCGTCCAGATTGGGTTTAATAGAGGTTAAGAAAAGATTAAAGGACAAACAAACCAGTTTTCTCATTTATAATTTCAGTTAGGATAAATAACAAAAATTGATTTGATAAATAATTTATTACTATGGTATAAAATAAAAAAACGTCTATCAAACGTTGTAATATAAGAGTCTTTTCATATATAGTTTATTTTCACGTCATTCATTATTTATCAGTATAATCCCGTTTATATCATAAATTATATTAAAACAAAATTAATTAATTAACTACAGAAACAATTGACATGTTCCTTTAAGCTTTAACGGTTCTATGTTAAAGCAATTCCATGAAGCTTAGAATCATATTGGGTTGCTATAGTGATCTAATTGAAACTGTCTTTGGAGAGATCTTCGTTCTATTTCGGAGAATTTGGTAAATAATTACGCTATTTGATTAGGTAAGTCAAAAACCAATAACGTTAATTTTCTACTTTTGGAATAAGTAATAGCTAAAAATATATTATACAGTACATAGGTACATAAATACGGTTTAATTATAAATATTATGATATTATAGATTTTGGTAAGTCAGTGTTTATGATCCTTGATAGTCCAGTGATAGGTAGACCTTGGTTTTTTAGTCAAACAGCAAGTCTGAGATTCTTCGAAATCATACCTACAATATTGCTGAGTGAACATTAATAGTTGAGAGTTGTTTGTTGAATGTAATGCTATCAATAGACCGCCGCAGTTAGCACTGACGAGTTAGGAACTAACTTCGAAAATTATGTTTAAGTTCCAGACGACGGCGACTATCTAAGCTGTATAAAATTAAGAATTAATATTATTGTAACTGCCACAGATAATATAGAGTTCAAATGGCGTAGATCATGTTTTAATGTTTAAAGTTGAGTTAAGGACGATATTTTTCCAACAATAAATGTTTTTCAAAAAATTTGTACATTATATATTTGTGTTATCTTAATCTATCTATCTACTGCATTAGATCTTATACTGTTGAATTTAGCGAGAGAAACTTGTTACTACGTATATACTTAGATATCGCCATGCAATGGCTTTTAAAAATAATAAATATCTACATTACTTTTAAAGATCGTGAATATATAATTCCTTTTTAATTAAAAAGGTTGTTTATTATAAATATTATTTTCCGTAAAAAAATATTTATTGCTTTCAGATCTTATATTAAAATGATTTCCTACTATTAAATGACACGTAAATCTGACCAATGTACGAATTGAAATTCGTTTAGAAATAGAATATAGATTTAGGTTGAAAATGGACGGAATGTTTAAAATTCAGTGGGTGCACAAGTCGGGCGACAACTTGGATTGGTACCCACGACATGTGCTTTATTGTATTTTTACTGAGAGCCACACTCCACTGAATTTAGGTACACAGATAAGCTGAGAATAAAATGTTTTATATGACCGAAGCTTTTTGGAGAGATTCACCATTTCTTTACGATTTATTTTTGCAGTGACATATAATATGATAATGCGCTTGCATCCGGTGAAATTATTTTTAAAATGAATCTTGGAAATACTATTTTTTAATTTATCTATT
>JAOSYY010000009.1:9535268-9555737 GCA_025727935.1 Hebomoia glaucippe | reverse complement strand
ATATGATAATGCGCTTGCATCCGGTGAAATTATTTTTAAAATGAATCTTGGAAATACTATTTTTTAATTTATCTATTGATCACTGACAAAAGTTTTATCATGATGATCACTAGAAATATTAAAAGTTATTATATGATTTTATCATAGACCTCAATTCGTATTAACTCGATGAATGCATTGAAAATATAAAAATAAATAGTGGTTGGTTAAAAAAATCTCTAGTTTTTTTTTATATAAAATAATATAGAGATAAAATTTGCAGTTACTGCGATTCATTCTACTGAGAAGCTATAATAAGGTACTACGTTATTAAGAGCGAAGATAAATTTGTAATAGCGAAAGCATTTCTACCACAAATTATAAGGAAATGATAGCTCGACTTGATGGTAGCGGAAAGATTTAAAAGAACGTAATGGCTGCAATAAAATAAAGATATTGGCGTGTCCCGTATGGTTGGGGAATAAAACGAGAGCCAAGATAAGTCGGCACAGCTGAGATTTTAGATGCTAGAGGATTTTTATTAAATCTTCGATATGTGAAGTGCGATTGGGAATCCAGATTTGAATATAACTGTATTGCAGTATGTAATATATATTTGTACGGATCGTAGATATTATATTATTGCAGTAAGTTCGGGGAGTTCAATATTTTCATGTCACCTACTTCCGGGCGTACTATATATTGATTTACAGCCATAGTAATATATATAAAGTTCTTTATATTAATCTTAAAGGACAGCAAAATTACCTCAGCAGTATATCATAAATCGAATGATACTGCAAATACTCTACTATAAAAGAGGTTTAGCGACCTATAAACATTTCCAACATAATGCCTAATTTTCTTCCAAGCTTCTTGTAGGTATTTAAATAAATATTTAAAAAAGTCGATTACTACAATGTTCGATTGAATAACATGACTAATTAGGTAATGTAAAATTAATCAAAATATTCGTTAACATGTATAAATTACATAAAATCTGAAGCAGTTTACTCAAGAACTTGTATTCTTGTATAAATAGCAAGTCATAGCTCAGCAGAAGTTTAACTTAAGAGCCACGTAAATGAGAAGAGCGTAAGTGCTTTGTACACGTAACTCAGTAAGAGTTCTCAAGTCGAATCCGTCATTATTACTTTATGAAAGTGGAGTGGAAGCGCACCTGCTCTCACGCTCACGTACAAATACCGCGTAAGCCTAACAAATTGCATCACATTCGTTTTGGTCAGAATTTCGGAGTTGAGATGGTACACGGTGCGTGGTTCTCGGTATTATCAACGGGTAAGTAATATGTGAATAGAAATGAGCGTTATTGTTCTGTTTATTTGTAAGCGTTGTAGATGTCTCAGCCGTGTTAACTTAAGTTACAGTTTTCGACAATAGGCTATTTTGTATCATGATTTTAAGACTTCACATATACTTAATGTAAGTTAAATATCATCTACATTTTTTCCGATGAGATTAAATTTATAAAGTAATAAATATTACTTCCTATACATCCACATTTCATATAAATAAATAGTTTTTAAATTTCTGGATTCATATAAAAACTTTTAAAAAGAAAGTATTCAGCTTTAATATTACAAGACTGTTTTTGAATTTGGAAATTGTTTTCGTCAGTGATTAAAATATGATGTCTAAGTATTATTTTATATTAATAATGACTGTGAAACGACCGCGAGTTTCAGTATGGTTGGACCATAATAAAGCGCCTAAATTATGCACCTCGCGCAAGACAAACGACTTCAATTTTGAGATAATTATTTCCTTAATTTGCCACATAACAATCTCGTTAAATTTTGTATAAAGCTTTCTTTATATTCCTTTTCACATTAATTTAAAACGAAGTTTCATAAAATATTGTGAAACTATTTCTTACAGCGCGTGCAACTTAAAAATGTATTACGGCAAATTAAATTTGTTCCGTGGCTAGAGTTTGTTATTAAAATTGAATATATTTGCATTGCAGATGTATTCTGAATGCTTCAAGATTATTTAAGTTAAGAACAAAGAAGCGAGCGGTTACGTCTGACTTAAAACCTCTTGAGTTTCGAAGTTCAGTTCATTTGTTGCACATAACTTATAAAGTTGTTTAAAATTTTTGGAAATATGTATTTGAAGTATATCCAAATAAATATTTGGTAATATTAATCGTTCTCAATAATATATTAATATCTACAAGATTATCGTGACGTCTGTTAGTAAAGTTTTCTTTGATAAACGATTCGCTTGAATAAACGCAATAAAATTTCGTAGTCTATGAAAGGAGAATTTTCAATGAAATCAAGGTAATAAAGGAAAGTTGGGCTCTGCAGCAGTTGTTCAAACTGCAATTCGAATACTTCTTAATATCTCGTTCAGTTCCAGTTGTAACTTGAAGAACTTGCGGCGAATTTATAATTAACTGACAAACTTTAACTAGTAATATTTTGTTTTAATGTATTATATTGTACTAGTTGTGCCCGCGATTTCACCTGCGAAGAACAATTATTTTGAGAATCTTTCTAGAAGTTTTAATATAGACTTATCTACATTTTGTGATTTGAGCTTAAACCTACTAGCTACGTACAAATGACAAATTGGTAATCCTTTGTCATATCGCCTCGAAAACTGCTAAATATTTTTTTATTATTTACAGATATAATCATTTTAATTTTCAACCGTAGGATAGATACCCATATAAAATTTATCCAGTATTGTACCTGCTTAAATTTTAGTGTCGCGACAAAAGGATCATCAAATAATAACCTCCATTTAAGTTTAGCCAATCATGTTTTCTGTCGATTTACCAATAATATTCAATTTATAATGCCGATGTTATTTTTATTGAACGTCTATATATGTACAGTGAAATTTAACTACTCAACTTCACTGTGTTTCCGACAAACCGTTTATCCTACGATTGGGATGCGTTTGACAGCTATTTTACACAAACAGTGCAAATCATCAATTTGTACATGCTAGTATTTACCTGGAGGTGGTAATTAATATTAAAAATCAGTGGTAAATTTTATAAATTTATATTTCAATTTTTTCGTGCTTATGTATAACCGTTTAATAACACCAAAAACAGGGGTTAATTGTTCATAGCAGTTTTTGAAAGAAATTGAATAGATTCTCAATTTTTAACACAAAATCTATATCAAAGCGGTCCTATATGTTTAGAAGCTACGGCCCCACAAAAAAAAAAACAAAAATGATCTACTAACTGAGGAGAAAATGGTACAATCGTCTCCTAAATGTCTAAAAATTAATCCAAACAGTAAAGATACTTTCCTTAAATATTCTTAAATAAATAAGATCAAATAGTGATCCTATTAGTGTTTCAAACTTATTTAATAAAGGGTATGAAGGGATTTTTTTGAATTCGTTTCTGGGGGAGGTCTATACTGGATAGCAAGAACAATTTATTATTACCGGTCATATAGATAAATATAAGGAATGTAAATTTATTGTAAGGTGGATTGTTTAATAAAGGCTGCTATTATTATTAATATTGAAAAAAAATTATAATACGGATATCTACAATTCATTATATACATATGAACATATCATTATCATTTTTGTTAATCTGAGTAGTCATCCAATTATATCGGTAATGTATATCGCGTACACGAGTATTTACCAATTATCCTTACAACTTAGCCATGAAACATACATACATAGCCACCTGTTAAGGGTACCTTAATTAGTGAAATTGAGGTCAGAATAAAGCCGATTAGCGTCGAGAAGTACCAGCGATTCGTTTGAAACATTACTCGTAGAGGGACATAAGTTCCATTAGGCCTGGATTATTGTACAAAACAAAGTTAGAGGCTAACAAATAGCTATAATTCGATCTAACACTACTCCTCCGAGACCCGTATGTTACTCTAATATATTAAGTATATTGTATTGATGTGTTAGTTGCGTGTTAAGTTATAATAAAACTTAAGTGTTGTAAATAACACATGTTTGTACCATATAGCAAAATATTTTACAGTTTAAAAGCTACAGTTGATTTTATACATATTATGACATACCTATATACGTATTGTTGCTTCGTTCACGTACTGTGCAATCACAAAAAACTCGAAAAATTAATACAACGAATTATAATATGACATCGAATTGTTATATATGTATATAACAATTCTGAGTTAAGGAAATTAAAAATTAATGTAATTAATTATATATTTTCTTTGTAAATTACTAACACAATATTGTAATTTTTTAATATATCGTTTTTTTTTTTTATTTCCGTGAACTAGGATAAAGAGTATATGTTTCTATAGAACTAAGCACAATGGAAGCAGTCTAGTTGAGTTGATTGATTTGTTTTAAGAAATCATTCAAAAAATGTGATCTCAAGGATAACACCTACTGAAATTTTTTCAAGTTTACTGAATATAAAGTCACGTAAAAATGGAGTTTTGTAACGTTGAATATAAAACTGCGATAGACTTGAACACTGTTGCGCGGTAGCTTGCTTTTGGGATTTCATGGGCTCTGAAACGGTAGTAAAGACGGAAAATCGCAAAGGTTACATTAGGATCTCCTAGAAGTTCTAAAAGAGTCTGTGGTTTGCTTTAGGAGTAGAGTAGAAGGGTGATTCCCATATAAACGGGTTTCAGCCGTGCATTTTACCCTCCTAAAAGACGTTTAAATTGTATATAAAATAAAAATCTTTAACATTCAAGATAGTCACAACATTAAACAGACTATAATATGCTATAATTTATATTTGTAATCATCCTGCATGAAGGTGCGCGCGTTTCTAATTCCATATACGTTGTTTTCTGAACTCACTCAAAACTTTACAATAATAGTTTTGCTGTATTATATAACTTGAAATAGATCCAAAAGTTTGTTTTTGTTCTATATTGAGGAAACTAATTTCAAATGCAAATTAATTAAATATGTAAATTACGGTTTACAGTAATTGACGGTTTCGTTGTTCTAGGGGTATTTAAAACTTACCTACATTGCACATAAGGGTCGTCTATTCAATTCTCACCGGAAATTATCGCATTGGGGTGTGCTAACGTGTTTATCGAGTACTGAACATAATATTTTTCTTATGTTGATTGAGATCAACCTTGAGCAAGAAACAATCTTGTGTTAACGTACGGTTTCGTGACCTTATTTGTGATTTATTCCTATTATTTTATATAATCTTATGCCTCACGCATATAGAGGAGAGTATTATGCGTCTCAAGTTTTGTTATTTGCAATTCTAGGTCTTTGAGTACGATATGTATGCTAAATGCAAATATTGGACGATAACACTGTTATACAGAACACATCTTAATATCAGCCAACTCAATACATATTAATAGCGACTGAGCTTAACTTTGAACAGTTCATAGAATTGTTTTGTAAGGCTTGAGTAGTTTCTGTGATACTAATATAATTGTAATACATGAATCCAGTATTTACTTTTTTAAAGTATTTTATGTGAGTAAAGTTGAAAAGTTTCTTGGCTGAAAAGTTTCTAATAAGCCGTATTTATTAACCAAAGTAACGTTTGAATTGGTTGACCAAAATTGGCGTGAAGAAATAAAATTATGTGAATATTTTTTTTTATATTAACCTACTATAAAATTTTATTAAATCACCAAATAAACTTTATACAAAATACTCATTACTGATGTAAATTAACTTATTTTATTATGAATCGGTATATAATAAAACATTAACTAAAACAATGCGATTCAATTAAATCTAATTTTTGAATTTATCGTGAGAAACTCGTAAACATAAAACATTATTATGAAAGAAATTACATATCAGGTAGTCGCTACTTTAGAGAGCCATTCATTTAATTATGGACACTGCTTACATTGTTCAGTACAAACTCAAGGGTCGGAATTCGTCGTGACTTCCACGCGCACAAGGTGCGTCTTTGTTTTATTTGAAAACTCAATTAAAAATGTATAATTTTGCTCTGGGATTCGTGAGGATATTCATGTTACCCGCGCGAGAATCAAAATCGAGTTCTTTAATAGCTGTATAATAGTTTGATACAGGTGTAGGATTATTCAGTTGGCTGCCTTACCCCAGCGAGGCAAGCGAGGATTAAGCCGGATGGAATGATTTTGTCTAATGCCTCGACGCGCCTGATGCGAGCCTGCTTATTCCACTACTGTCCCTGTATATTTTATTTTGTACATCTGTAATTTAAAGCTACAAAATACATCTTAAAAGTTTTATATTCATCTTGATCAATATTTTCTTGTGTATACATTGTATTTCTACAATCTAACTGATTTGTAACATATTTCACGAAGTTAAGAAAGCGAAAAAAATACATTTACATAACTATTAATTAAAATATTATAGCGATAACTCAGTAAATATTATTAATTGAAAAATGAAAAAATTCAGACAAAATTATTTAAACTTTTTACTTTTTTAATGTAATAGATGATCGAATATCTGTATTTTGTCCAAACTACTTATATAATATACATTAAAATTTTTTGTCCCAGTATTTAAACGCTGCTGCATATATGGAATCAAGGACACAGTTAAGAGAGCTAATTCATTCTGTAACACTTTTTGGAAAAATACTATATACTCCTTGTTTGTAAATGTTATGGACCGACGGATAGTTTAAACACTGTCATGACATTTCTGTTACTTTACATTTTCTACTAGAAACCTAAACATGTTGACAATTAAAGAGTCTTCGCGTATCACGATACTGAACTCGATGAAACAAAGGAAGCTTATATACACTTCATACAAAGAACTGAAATCGAAATAGATATCTTTTAGACAGACTTTCATTAAAGGAAGTGACTTTGCTATTTGATAATAGAGTAACAGTGTGCTTTGTGGTGTTTCTAGATTTAATTAATGAACTCGAATTTAAGGAACTACCCGTAGAAGCAATGATGCTGCTAGTAGGGATATTAATTTTACCTTAGGTTTTACACTCATTTCTTCTGGACATTTTATTTAATTATGGATCACTTTTAGGTTTTTATTTAAATAAAAAGCACATACACACACTGGCTCTAAATTATGATTTTCATTGGCCTGTTTGTATAAAATCTTATTCTCATAGTGATGCCAAATTAGATTATTATATGATCTAACATATTTATAAATCGTTTCCTAATTTCTATTACTTCGTTATTGTACGTCTGTTAATTTTTCGAGGGGTACAAAACGGGGTAAAAGTTATCGTTCATCAACGTCGTGAAGCGTAATGCGTATTTCGAATTCAGCCTATGAATTTCCAATTATTAGAAATAAAAAAAATAAACAGAATAAGGTATATGATTAAAGTGCTATGTGGCTTGGTATGACAATACAAAAATATAGTAGACAATAAAATGTAAACCGTAACTCCTTCATGGATGCAAGTTTAAAAAAAAATTGCAATAGCCTCATAATAGAATGGAAAAATTTAATACAAATATCACTTGCCTACTCTTCAAATATATTTGAGTCAGTAATCATGGGAAATATTATATTTACTTTAAAGCTCCTATTTGTATTGCCCGAAGCTCATATGCAGCAACAATATTTTATTTAAAAACGGGTCAGAAAAAAGATTTAATAGTTTAAAGGTTTCAATTTAGTTTATTTTAATTAGACGATATTAGTCATTAAAATATCAGGTTAATACACTGAATATTCAGTTCAAATTACTCTTAAGCAATCCCCAGGGATTGTAGAATCATGAAATTAGTTGTAGCCAGCTGCTTTTGACGAGGACTGCTTTATGTTCAACTAACTAAAATTAAAATAGGCATAACTGGCGTAAAGTCACTAATTAATATTTTTATTCTTATTGTTATTAATACTACCTGACATATGACAGTGAGACAAAATAAATTGTTAATTATTTTCCTGCATGTTAGGTTACTAAATTATAAACAAAACATGTACAGTAAAATTAAACATTGGCATTATTGACAGACTTCATACAAAATTAATTTACATTAAAATTTTTAAATACCTCTAAGAGCAAATCCCAAAAACAATTAGATACCCAATCACTAAATAAGTAAATATTTAAAAACAAAACACGACATTCTACAGTTCAATAACAAATGCCATATTACATATTGAAAAAAATTATACAGTAAATGTGACCTAGGACTTAATAATCTCCGGCACGAAAGTCTAGACTGAACCATACCAGAGTGGATTGTCTGAAACAAATAGGGCAAGTTGTAGAACACAATTTATCACGGCAAACTACTAATCCTTCTCATTCATTACAACGGGCTTAACAGATGAGCGGACAAATAAATCTGTCACCACGTCTAACCGAACTGGCTATTGTTTTATTTCATGTAAGTTATCATTACTAGTTAGCATCATTGATAATCCATATAAGTACTAATAACCTTGTAATCTTTCTTACCAAATGACAACGGTACCTTTTGATGAGCTCTCTACATTTACGATTTGTTCTATGACGTATAAACATACTCTATAGAGTAACTTATTTGTATCTAAGTATTCTGAAATATTTCATGAAGGAGAGCAATACCAAAATCCGCTTAGTTCACGAGCCTAACCTTATATTATAGATGCGAAGACCGTAGAGGGCAGAAACATATAGCGTTCATATTAGGTATCTCCGAATGTTCAATATAATAATGTTTTAAGTGACCTACGATTAATCACGAAGTGCTTGACAGATATATCTTCATACATTACAAGTAACTAATAAATATGTCGATCACATCGGGTTTCAAAAGAATCTAATTAAAAGAATCCGTTTTGGAGCTACTATGCCCAGATACGCAAACAGATCCGTTAAACTTATAACAGCTTTTATTTACGTGGAAATTTAAAAATATGAGCTTCATATATTTGTATTATCAAAGATTTATCATATTTTGAATCTATATTATATGATAGGTTCAGTTTGTAGGCAGAACTTATGTGATCTTATTTATTCTTCAGATCACTGGCTTACAATGACCTTAAGGGGTGAAGAAAATCTATTGATTCATTCTTATCACAGCCATCAGTAACTTACGGAATTTGTGTGTAAGGTCAAAGCCTAGACGAAATCCAACGATTTTATCGCAAAGAAGAAAACAGAAAACACGTTAAAACTTCTGTGATAGAGAAAAATATATTTATATTACAAGAGAATTTTATCACATGTTATATTTTGAGATAGAAATCGGTAACCGAATTTCGAACAATATCGTGTCGAATCATTTATATTCTCAATATGCCTCGCACGCGTGACGATCAAATGTTTCTAATTGACTAGTACCTGATGCTACGTTCCACTTCATACGTTATACAATCGATTTATTCGTCATTTCGAATAGTTTTTTAAGTGTCAAGCACTTGAATTTTTTATACGATAGGAACGCAAGCAAGCATACAGTTCACTTGATAGTAAGCAATTACTGTCACCCTTGGACGCCTCCAAGATGAGTAAGATATAGGAGACACGTTGCGAACCTTAAGACCTTTAGCTATATTACATAATTTGTTATTTAATGGCGTTCAGCTGCTGGCCTTATTTTTATTTTATGTCAAGTAATCGAAAATTGATGAGAGACTAACTGAAACTTAAACGAGCACTTTTTCATGTAGGAACTATGGTATATGACCTCAACAGAACTTATAATTTATTAGAAGTTCTTCCTACCACATTGAATACTCGAAATGTGTTCTTGACTCGTCTGGCCACAGGCAGCCCGGAAACGAAGTAGAACACAAATTACAAAATTGAAATTGCATCTGCGTTCCGACTGAGAGTCGAACCGAGTACTAAGCAACAGAGTCCAAAAATAATTATATTTTATTTCAGATATCGGACAGATAAGAGTGAAGTTCACTTGACTGTAGGGCACCTCAGTCGTAAGACATCATTCAATGAAAAGCTGTTGACCTATTTTTATTCTTATTTCAATCATTCAGTCTGTAGATTGGATCGAATAGAAATAATCTGCAGATTTTATATATAATACACCTTTAACTTAGTTACCGTCTAAGCCACAATATAGGACTCTTCCCACGACTTACTGTATGATATATCAACATTTTTATTTAGCGATTCCCTGTGAACGGTTTAAGACAGACAGACCTTTTAAGATGGCCCATATATTTTATTAAATGATCTACTTCTGCTTTTTCATCTAAACTAATATTATAAAGCTGAAGAGTTTGTTTGATTGAATGAGTTAATTTCAGAAACCACTGGTCCGATTTGAAAAATTCATTCAGTGTTGGATATTACATTTAGGCATTCAGTGTTGGATATACAAATAGGAAAGCTATAGGCTATATTATATTTTCAAAAAAAATAGGGATCCTTACAAAAGGTCCAATAATATAACCCAAGGGATAAAAATCGAAACAAACGCGAGGAAGCTGTTGGCAGAAGCTAGTGAGAAATACACGAGTTTTTTACTACATTAAATAGTTATAATGAGTATAACTTCTTTCGTTGTAGCGATTTCACAAGAATTAAAAATAAATACGATTAATATTTTTACGTTCAAATACAGCTCTCTAATAGAAAAGGATTAAAGTACAACTTGTATGATTCCTTTTCTTATAGAAGCTACGTGTAACCTTCGTGCAATTAAGTCTTGCCAAACTCTCAATAGAACACCAACGTGATTCAATCGAGTGCAAATTGAAAACGATTTCAGAAAGCGAAAACAATTAGCACAAGTGACAAGCAATACTATCGTAATTGAATACTGTAATTGCCACTATATCATTTATACCAGTCACTTAATATACCAGGTAAAGGAAAAGTTTAGAAGAAAGTTATCTACTTTTATAAAAATAAAACATTTATTCGATGTTATGTAATATGAGGCTACCTGATAGTAAGCAATTTCCCTCCCCAGGGCACGACTCTATAATGCGTAAAAGTATCAATGTACTCAAAATTTCAATAAGATTATTTTAAAATATAAGTAAAAAAGAAATCATAAATAAATTAATAAAATTTTGTTTTAATGTTAGTATTTAACTAAATTAACATATAATGTCAAAAAGCAATATTTATGTGGTGGATAAGCAATAAGTAATATGCGTAATGATATGTAATGCGCAGTAGGTAATATATAATGTGTAATTGTAATTATTCGTTTTGAATATTAAGAGTCGCTCAAAAGATGCGCAGCAGAGTGGGCGCTCATTAAATGTATTAACGGAAAAAGTGTTATACTCACTACCACCACGCTATAAAACATCCAACACTTCTTAAATAGAAAGGCATGTTAGATATTTACGCACAAACGCTGTAGTTATTTATGTAGAGAAATAAAACGCATATTTTGTTGACAATAAAAGTGCAATATAGTCCTTAAATAAACAGTTGTACTTCAACACCGGTTTAATAAAGGCTTAACATCACTCAATATCCCTTTGTGGGCAACAATCGGTTGGCAATTCAAATACACTAGTGAAAGACATTAGTGCGAGACACATGACACTCGGAGTGTCTACAAAGGGGGTGGTAATGAACGGCGAGAACACCGAACTTGTTTGTTAAGTAGACCTCATATAAGACTGAGCACTCCTAATTAAACTCAGCCATTAGATGCAACTGTTAGTGCTGCCTTTAATAAACTTTTCAATTGATAATCTAGATAAAGCTCTTTTTAAGCATTCATACTCGTAAAAGTTTAGTATTTTTATCACTTAATAGTTTATGTTTGTCAGTGTGTGTATAAAACTACATAAAATGTATAATGGCTAGGGAATTTAAACTACATTCTTGTTATTCCTATATATAAATGTAACTTAAAAAAGCATCTCCGATATTGTTTTCAATACTTTTTATTTTTCTTTAAGAACATAATAAATGTATATTAAAGTATAGATACAATATATTGCTATAAATTGAAACTTTTATTTCTAAACGAAGGCAACTCGGTACTAATTAGACGCAATGAAAGGGGTTATATGAAGTAAATGCTGAAAAGCTCCATTACCTTCTCTCAATATCATATAAAAGGGCAATTAAATTAAGGTCGTAATCTCTCAACTCCCAATCTCAACTAATTTTAGATGACTCCCCCTTATAACTCTTATTATCAAATATCAAACGACATAATTTAACATTATCATCTCCGGTAATATGTCTCTTTAAAATTGTGAAGTCACTTATATAACTTTATTTTCCCTTTTTAGTCAAAAAACTGAAAATCCTTTGGAACGCTTATTCACTCATAACGGATCTTTGAAGTACGATTTAATTAAATTTCTGCTGCTTACATTACAAAGAAAATTTATAATATTAATACTCTTGGATAATGTAAATTGATAAGACGGGAAAATGAGTCTCGCGAACAGTTACTTTATAATGACTAGATAAAAAGATCTATTGAAAAATAATGACGGTACTGTAATCTTTTTGGTGATTATTAATATTAAATTTATAAATGATAAATAACGAAAGAGCTTAACTAATTTTAATAGAACATAGCTATTAATTAAAGCGTTTGTACAAATTGCTACGGAGTGCTACGGCGTAGCACAACAGCTACGTTATTCCTAAACGGCACTTGTACAATAGTTATTATACTCTAAGCGTGAAATACAACTTTGTGATGACTGCAAATGAAATGATTTCTAACAACGTGTCTATGCACGTTTGTATAAACTCAGAACTACATCTCGTTTAAAGTTATTTAACAAGATACATTTTGATGTCTAAAAAATAATTGATTTGAGATTCAACTTTTACAAATAAAGAACTAAATTTCTGACAACATGTTTGCGCTACAATTTATATGAGACTAATTTGAATGTCTGACTTGATAATTTTGCATATCAACAAGTCCAAAGGGTAAACCTTCTACATTGTGGTGTTCACAATCTTAGAAAAAATATCATAGATTCTTGTTGCATTACTAAAATACACATAATATATGTTTCCATAAATTAGTCCTAGTATACAAAATAAGTACACCAGTATCATACTTCAGTAAATCGTAAACCGTTTTGAATACTTACTGAGAAGGTTGAAATAATCTACAAATGCCTCTCTTTTAAATAAATAAATTTATCTTAAAAATATTTTATAAAATTTATGGTAAGGGGATCCATATAATGTTACTTTATCGTTGCTATATTTAACTTTCGGGCCCGTTAGCTATGCCAGTAATTTAATTTCAATTTGAAACACGTGTCGTTCCATTAACCACGCGTTGTACGAGTACGTATATGGTTTGTTTAGAATTTATTTTACATAATATCTACATATGTATAATTTTACAAAATACAAATGGTAATTTAGACATTTTTATAAAAAAAAATTATGTTCAAAAGCAAAACATGGCTTCAATTATAGTATAATTTGAGTACCGGTATATTTAAATTTAATTATTAATATTATTTATTCTAATAACATTATTTATTTAAACACAAGACTTCCTTAGTAGCTGCTTCAGCTATGAAATGTAATTAGTTACGTACACTGTTTTTATTTTTGAGAAGTTTCAGCAAACTTCACTTATAATTGGTGGTAATATATCTATTATCTTAACACTTCAGGAAAGCTAACTTGCATACGTAAAATAAACTTTGCCAAATCGGAGTAGGTATGAACGTTAAAGTTGTGATGAAAAAACTTTTTTCGATTTACAATGCTAGAAAGTTTACGTGGTGGAGAATGTACAAAGATTTTTTGCGAACAACTAGTACAGAATCGTTTTTTATTCTTAGCTTGAGGATTTTTAAAGTTTTATTACTATGTTTGCAATATGCTATTAGATTTTATACTAAAACATTTATTCTCCTAAATATATACATAGAATTTCTTTCTCATCAACTGTACATTTGAAATCCTTATTTTGTATTATACTTATATGTTATATACATTTATGGACACCTTCAAGATCAGAAGATCTAGGAGTCAAGTTGCCAACCTTAAGACTTTAGCAATTATACATAAGTTTATATTCTGTGACCTGTGTTTGTAATTCGTTGTATTTTCGTATTACAATATTTACACGTAAGAAATAAAAAGCCTAAACCTTTCAACGATTCTCTACTATTATAACAGCTTTTTATTCCTTATTATCAGTCTCGATATTGTTGCCAGTCGTTTTTGATGTATATTAATATATTATCCTTAATGAGAATTTTAATCTCTTCACCATAGAAAGTTGGAAATCGTTTACGACTCCGGCCTATATCTGTACCGTTTAACTTTAAAATTGTTCACCGTCCATCATTAGAATAGGCAGTTGGAATAGCCAGTAACTTGCCAGACTAACCACGTGTTGCCAGATAAGACAACAGTGTATAAAAGTTGCCATATTTCAAGTTGTAAAAAGCGTATAGTTGCGGTTGGCACATTATCACTGGCTCGGCTCCATAGCACAGTCAAAGCATTTCGGTGGCAAGATAAACAAAATAATTAAGCGCTTACCGTGATGTCGTGGGATCCCTGCCAGCGACGAATTTTATGTAAATGCAATCTACGTGCTCTTCATACGTCGTAATATTGCAACGAGTTTCGTATCTGAATAACGTTATTACTTCGAAAATAAAAGCTTTTGTTGCATGACAATTAAGCTTAAGCCTTGGTACAGGAATACATTTCCATCTCGTATTCTACTTTTACTAATACTTTATTGTAAAAACTTTTAATATTATTACTACCTAATCAAGCAAATGTCTTCTTTAAATTTTAAAATGTATACGCGAAAATAAAAGATGTTCCTAATAATTAGAATACAGCTATAAGGCATAAGTAACGGAATTTTATCAGAATATTATATTACGTTTGTTTATAAGTTATACAAAATGTAAGGCATGAAGTATTTGTGTTGGAGTATCTAATTCAAATTTTGTTTTATGTTAGTTCAGGAACTTACGCTATTAAGTTAGGGGAAATTTTAAATCAGCACCAAACGGCTTCTACGGTAGACTGTTATATCAGCTTCGTGGTTAAGGCCACATTATGAAAATTGCTTTCTCGGCGTAAAGCGTTATTGTGTGCAAAGTAGGTGTTTTCTCAACAAACACGGTGTGGAACACAATGTCTCAATTTTCGTTGTGGCCCTTTCATCAGGCATTACAAAGCCGCTCCGATGATATCACTGATGGACTAAATTGGAAACTTGAGTTTGTTTATTGAAAGATTAATTTATTTTAAACACAGTATAGAGCAGGGTTTTAAATATTTTGCTATCAAAGAATAATTTGAACATATTAGCGTAATCTTTTATGCTTATTTTTGTGTTGATACGGGATCGATTTTATACAAATAGCGACGATCGTAGCGACCTAACGTAGCGTAAAATCAGTTTGTCTATACTGACAGTGCTACACAAAATAATTGAGCAGTTATGTTAATGAGGAGCTGAACTGACGCCAGAACGTTGTCCGCGCAGCGTTATGCAAATCATGCGGCGTTGTGACGCTCACTGTAAATCCACGTTGATTTCGTGTTTATTTTCTTTATTAATGCCACTTAATTTTTAATAGTATTATTCTAATTTAAGCTGCAATGTTGCACGGATGAAAACAAATATAATATACCAGTGTACTTTAAGAAAAGCTTTGCAAGTACATCATGAAACTATGGTTTGGTAGAAAATTTTCAACTTAGCTTTTGTTTTTCACTGACACTTCTAACCTTAACTTAAGGTAGTCTTTTGTCCTTAAAGTACAGTTAACTATTATGTTGAAGGTAGTCGGTGAGAGAAACGAGTTACTTACCAGTCGTGAAAGTCTTGTAGGAGCATGATGCAAACTTCCAAAAGCGTTGTTTCTTTAATAAAAATACTAACAATTTATGTTCTAATTAAACACATTACATTCCACGCGAATAAATAGAAAAAGTAAAACTCTATGACCTTCGACATCTGGCACTGTAAAATATGTGAGTTACGTCCAAAGTTTTCCTCTACTGGATAAGTTTTGATGAAATTATAGTTAGTGATAGAAGTGTCGTACGCAGTTTTCGGAACCCTTCCAACATTCCTAATTGATTTGTTGTGGGCAAAACTTGAGCCTAAAACATTTCAGAACAAGATAGTTTTATCCGTGTTTCAAATACATTTTACAATGCTTTGGCCTGTTCATTAAATCTTAAAATACTATTTGTAACATAATATAATTTTTAGTTCTGTATTTTTGTTCAAAACATCGAGTAACATTGAACATGTGATTTGATGACACAATTTCCAAATTAGGTAATATTCTGTATTGATATAAGTTGTCAGTCTTAATCGACAATACAAATACTTACTTATTATTATTATCTAAATTTGTATCTCAGTAGTTTCACTATAAGCATATGACGAACATAAAAAATTAAAATGATTTTATAAACAAAAAACATCGCGCAATTCAGTTCCCATATTTTCCCCAGTGGTGGAAGTATAAATAAATGAATCAACAGAGAAATAATAAATAAATCATCATTTATCCCTTATATGTACCAATACTCTATAGATCATATTGTTAAGTTACATATGTTTCAATATTTTTTGAGCAGAACGGTATTCGAAAAATGCTATATTATAATAAACATATAAAAATATTTGCAAATTCCAAGGTGTTTCATTCCTACAAAATTCCACGTATAGTTTTAGATATAGCAAGAGGGTATTACCATGAAGGTATAATCTCTAAGAATAACAACGTCACGCCAACCGAGTGTGAGTAGGAGTAATCCGGTCCATTTTTACGAATGTTCTCATACCGTGTCAAGTTCACACCTGCCTGTGTTTGTCTACTTATAAATTTGTTTAACATTGCTTTGTATGGTGATAAGTCCTTGGTTTCATCCAAAAACTGAACTATTTATTAAAAAAGTGGAATTAATAATTTTAATTTAATAAAAACATAGAATGACTAAATCCATAAATGCTCTTAAAAGCATTTTTGTAACAGCTAAGCTAGGTAATACAAATGCAATCTGATAATCCATGTATTGTTTTTATCTGTCATTTTTCATTAACAACTAGATATCCCGGCGAACTTTGTTCCGCCTTAGGGGCAATAAATGATCAGATTTTGGATTAAGTTCAGTTTTATGTTAGGTTAATAAAAATAAAATATATCAAATATTTTAATCATTCTTTAATTTTTCTAGGAAATATAAACCACGAAAAAAAGTTAAAAGTATCCTATATCCGTCTTCTGGTCCTAAGCTACCTTCTCATAAATTTTCTTGAGTTATAAATAGTGTAACTAACACGATATTCATTTAAATATATATAGAGAAGTACGTATATATTAAGTTATTACTTTTTTATTATGTCGTCTTAAACCATAAATTTAAAATGTTTTTGACATCATTTCTATGAGACAGAAGAGTTTCGAAATTAAGGCTGCTCATTAAATGATATCATAAAGGGAAGTAAGTTGCAAAACGCGTTTAAAAACAATATTTCACGACCTTGTATATATCATGCAAAAGTTACCTGAATGTCTATTTATTTGGGACAAATCGAATAAGTTATTTTCTTTCCGATGGACCTATATCACAACGGTAACTGCGTGTATGAAAACACAAATATTACTTTCTAATAATAATATTATCTCTTACACGTGTTTGTCTGTACATCGTAAACACGTGTAAGAAGTTTATATTTAGATTTAAGTTCTCTTTTAACTTTGTACAGGATATGTTTTTATATATAATGAAATGTTATCTTATGTTCATGCAATAAAAACTCTGTATTTGTTCTAGTCTTATTATAAAAACAAATTATAAAAAATAAAATAAAATTATAATGTCAACTAGTTATATAAAAATCATAGTTTTATTCTAAATATCCGTATTTTTTTTAATAAAAATTTGTATATTTTGTTGTCTATTTATCAATCTTTTATTTTGGCTAAACTGCGATACGGCTGATATTGATTTTCACGGGATTTTATGTCTCAGATAATATTACAGGGAGTAAGGCTACTTTTTACACAACGCGAATGGAACTTCGGATCACTGTTAGTCAGCGACGCAAAAGTGACTGTGTGACAAAAATATTAAGAAGCTAACAGTTAAAATAAATCAACATTACACTGCCGCAATCAGTCTAAGGTTGTACTATCAAATGATGTAACACCTAAATAGTTTTTTTTATGCGATAGAAAAGCAATGTAGCATACAGTTCTCTTATATTAAGCGATTCCTGTCCCCCATGGACCCCTCCAAGATTAGTAAATCTAGAAAACGCGTTGCAAACCTTAGCCATATTACACCTTTTTTGATGTTGTGATCTTTTACAGCCGCCCTTATTTATTTTTATTTCGAGTATTCGGAAATTCACAGACTAAAATCGAAACGCGCATAGCACTTCACAACTTTTCCATCTATTACCGGTAGTACGTGACCCAGGCGGTACGTTATTAGGAGTTCCTCCCACCACATAAAAGTTAGTATTTAAGGCAAGTGCAGAATTTTAAGGAATATTCAATTTTAATCCTAGTTAAAATGAAGTACGAACGAGTATATTTCGATATGGATATCTCATTTGTCGATTTTACCACGAAACCATCCACCTGGCTTACAACGATGCATTGTGAAAATGAAAATGTCAAACGTCACCGGTAGCTGCCTGTGACTACTCTATCACACAGAAAGCATGTTTAGGAAAATGATGGCCTGAATTTATTCCCTGTCTCGTTTCTATAATGGAACACAATCAGTTGTTTAAAACAGGAGTTTTAATATATACAGCGTTATTTTGTTTAGATGATTGAATTGCACTAACATTATTTCTATTCTGTTATATTCTGATATGTTTCTTAATAATTTTGTTTCTCCGTATTTTTATAGCTCTGAATATTTTTGTGTATAAAGCCACAAAATTACTATTAAACCACTAATATATAAAAAATAGAAGTGCCTGTTTGCAACATTAATATAATATTTTTATCTAAATGCATATGAGTGTATAAACGGTACTTAGAAGAGAAAAACTTTTTATGAATTTTTTCTATCAATTCGGGCTAATCTCCGAAATGGATGTTCCTATTTTGACAGGACTTTCACTTTCTAATAACTGATATTATATACAATCCAGATAAGATTTATTAAAGCAGGATCATCGTCTTTGATTTAAAATAATGATAAAATGGTTTAATTTTGATAAATGATTAAATTTTCGTTAAAGAAATGAATTCTTTATTACTTTAAATAATATAAAAATTAAACCCGCAATTTAAATCTTATTTATGCTTATCGTAGAACCTTCATCAAATGAATTAATTTTATACACAGTGATTACTGCAGAACACATATTTATTAATACAAGCGTTCGAAGTTGAGCGTTCGTTAAAGTGGAGAAAAGTCGCTAATGACCTAGTTTTAATATGTAAGTATGTACTTGTCGTTGAGTAAATATGAAGTAATAAATATAATCTGGACCAAAGCATTTTTACGTATAATTATTTATTTTTGGGATCTTCACAAAAAATTATATTTATAATAAAAGATGATTTTTATTTACATAAAGTGTTATCTTAGAAATGAACATCGAAGATTTTTAGCGAAACGTGAATATTATAATTATGATTTTTCAATATTCAAGTCCCATCTTAAATATTGTTTTCTAACAACACAAAGGCCCACGTAATGATGTATAATAAACCGGAAAACATTATCCTCCCTCTGGAATAGTCTGATAATTGATATCAATCTTATTTAACAGCATTATTATTCGTGTTATAGTTTGAGAGAGTTCGAGGGATTACAGTAACATTTATATTAAATAGTTCGCGATGAGAGGAATTTCGTATGTGTCGTAAAAGTTTTAATTGGCCCTACTTTGTTGATCTATTTATAGTAATTTATGGAAAGCTGTAATATTAATTATGACACTGTGACAAGTCACCCCTGCTTTTAGGCAGAGTTACACAGTAAGTAATAAATTCATTTGGTTTGTACATTTCAAGTTCATTGAGATTAAGTTAGTAATTTTTAAGGTTTAGGTCGATCCACAATCTATCATGAAACGATCTGTTAATTAAAGTGAGTTACGAATATTTATACTACATAAATACACAGATAAATATTGTTTTAGGTTTAAGCTTTTCTGTTTTATTTGGTTGTTAATCTAGACAAAACAAAGTAATTTCGTTTTGCTAGACATTTAATGATATTGTATCTAAAAATAGAATGGCTTTTGCAAAAAAGAACAATCAGTTATAACAAACAACGGGTAGTAGGTACGATATAAAAACTTGGCAGTGACACTAAAAAAAAAGAATGTCCTTTTCAAGAAATAGTCAAATGACAAATTCGCTTCATATAATACAATTACAATATAGTTTATCACTAATTTACTACTATCAGTAAATATTCATCAATCATCATCAATCAATCAATACAAATAAAACTGTCCACAGCCGTAAACCACAGCTTTACCGGTTAACTTGATTATTTAGGGCGGAATGGTGAATGAAAAATTAAATTATTAATTAATTTTGCACATTACACAAAACTATCACTACATACTCGTACGGCAATTTAATATCTTAAAATTCCTGTATGTTTCAAGTACCTATTTTCACAGTATA
>JAOSYY010000009.1:9451277-9475221 GCA_025727935.1 Hebomoia glaucippe | reverse complement strand
AATGTAATTTAATTTTAAATCATGCGATAGGTTCAGGTTACATAATGTCTACAATTTAATAAAAAATCCCTCCTCATTTATTGACACGTCTCCCGCAGGATTCTGAATGAATAATTTATGATTCTAGAGAAAGAATGTACAACCAAAATTGGGGTTTTTTCCTTTTAAAAGATATATAACCACAATATTATATAACATATTATAATACGTTCACTTTCTCCTTTATCATCAGTAGTTTGAAGAATAAAATTAACTGAATTTGATTTGTGACACCGTAACCTCATGCAGGATAAATAATTTGAAAGTTAAATAATAGTTATTCTTTCAAGTTATTAATTAAATCAAGAAAACAATCTAACCTTGACTCCAAGAAGCTCCATACGTATATAATATTTTACGTGAACTTGTAAATACAACGTTTGTATTTCTGCTACTTCCAAATAATTATTGAAATTTTTGTTGTACTGTGTGTTCATTTTTATCTGTATAGAGTATAATACAAAAAATTAGTTAACTAAATGTGAACGAAATGTAAGTATACGAGTGCCAAGTAATTCATTATTATCGCCTGAGTGACAAGCTCTTTATATAAAAAATAATGTAACAAATCTTATTACAAATATGTAGATATCTCTCTGATTACTTCTAAATGTATTATAAGAACGTTAATAATCAGCGACTTTGTCTGTAACAGAATTCACATTTTCTTGTAACTAGCTACCATTCCTCTATCAGTGAACTAAAACGATTATCATTTAGTGCACCAGCTTTCCCGTCTATAAAATATTACAAGATTGAGACAATCGACTTCCGTGTCTATTTTCGCATCATTAACTTTAACATCAAAGGCCAATCTTGATGGGCTCAGCTTGGATAGATTTGTGGTTTGGAAGCATTTTATAAACATTCCATTAATGTTTTTTAGGCTACATTTCTAAGCGTTTGTTCTTTGTTCGTCTTATTTCGATTTAAATATTGAGGAAAATCAGTGAATGAATTAAACTTAAGAAATATAAAAGAGCTAATTGCTAAGACGAAAAAAACTAATTTGTACAATTTAGAGAAGCTACACAATAAAGACGATTTCAAAGGAATCTAATATTTTAATCTCAACTCAAAGGCATCTAGATTTGTAAGTAATTACTTAGCATCAAGTGAATCTCCCTATTATCCCATCTTAGTCCTGCTTACACCTATGACATAAAAATAATAAAATATGCCTTTAATTTTGGCTTTGGGAGAGGTTAGTCGAGTAGTAATTTGTAATTACGATGTACTGGAAGAATTTATATTTAAATATTTTCTAGATATCCAAAGAGGAACTCTGTCCGTCTGTGTCACAACTTCGTGTTATTAGGTGGTGTGATCGTTAAGCTTCGTATAACACACTTTGTGTTCGCTATATTCATTTCTATCCATGCTTGTCATAGATCTATGTAATATCTATTGCCCTCTATTTGTTAATTGCAACCCTTACATCACTCAGTATACAAGTAGGATTACTTGATCATGCTCTATATTCATTAAATGTAATTAAAGGCATAAGAAGTTACAGATATCTCTGTGTAGTTAATGATACAATATTTTTATACATTATATACCAACGTACTCATAATGTAAAATATAAATGACCTCGTAAACTTATCTATTGATTTTGAATAAAAGTTATATAGTAAGCAGTACATATTTAGTGTTGAGGATGTCAACGTAGTTTATTTTGGAATCAATCCGAGGACTAAGAATGAGAAACAGCTGTTATATTCCGGAGGGATTCCCTTAAATGCTTATAAAATAACTTGAAAAACAGATTATTCAAAAAAACTAAGTATGATTTAAAATTGTTATTATTTTACTATCTTAATCATTTATTTTTACAAGAATTTAGAGCAATGAGTAGAAAAAAAATAATTTTGACTAGTTCATAACTATGAATTTTGAAAAAAAGACAAAACTGTGTATCACTAGTAAGTATGGAAATTCAAACATATAAAATAATAATAAAGATTAGCAGCTACTAAGATAAAATGCAGTACATATAGAGAATAATAAATTGTTCTCGCAAGCACTAAACACTTTTAGTTTGCATCCATACAGAAAAACGAGCATTGCAGTCTTTCATGTCATACTTTCCTCTCACAATAACGTGAGAAAAACGTATGCAGTCATATATTAAACTGGCTAAGAATAAAGTTTAATTACACCATATTACTCTTACTTAATTGTAAAGAACACGCGCTCTTTTGTCCGTTTAATAAAACATGAAACAATTTTGCGAGAAAATTTACACGCAGTAATGAAACTGAATTCAAAAAAACATTTACAGCAATTCAACAAAAGTCTTTGTATTACGCCGTGACATTCCTCAATAAATACCAATTTTGAGAGTTACTTTCAACTAATTACTTGGCATATGAATCACTTTATAGGTACGCGTGTCTAATTAGAAATTCGTCACGTTTTCCCTCCGTCTTCCGAAGTTAGACGGTAAACATGTGTCTCAAGACATTAAAGAGTTAATTATGTCTAAATATATAACCACTGGATGGAAATAGGTCCCATGGGAATTGCCGTCTGTTCGCTCATCTCTTTTTTTTTCTTTTAGAACCGTTACGTGAATACTGAAATATGATAGACGCTTAATCATAAATGTCATTAGTAAAAACATTTCACAATTTGTATTTGTTTAAAAGGCGAGTAATATTTATGAGTTCGGATAATGACATAATGTGCTCGTAGAACTATTACGTAATTCATTTTTAATGAAAATTTATTGGTCTTCCGAATGCAAAATATAAATATATCTCAACGTATGTAAATATTTCATCGATTGTAGTCAATTGCAGTAGATAAATAATAAATAACTGTTCAACGTCTGCTTTAAAATTCGTATTCGCGTATCCAGAGTTTTTTATTTTCCGTTCAATCGGAAAACGAAAGAAAGGAAATAAAATTAAAATCCTTTATAAATTGATTATTTTTTATAGAGAACGTTGGTTCAGTTGAAGAGAGCTGTTATTTTCCCTGGGGAGCGATCGTATCGGTTGCAGAGTTACGCCATTTCTTTATAGAACCTGATTACGGCGTAGAGGAGAATCAGATCTTTTGAATTTGTTATGTAAATCGCCTATGATACTTGTATTTTTTAGAACTTATTGATAAAAATCATTTAAGTTTATAACAATTACGCGAAAATTCAGTTTAGTGTGACGAAGACGTTCTTAAAAAACTTATTAATTTATTTTTCTTTATTTCATGACTTAATTATGAACAAGACAATTCAAAATTACTTTTACATAAAAAGAAGCTGTTTTTCTTAAACAAATAAATTATTCATTATACAACCGACACTGCAATACAAAAGTGCCTCGGGTAGTAAAAAGCGAATACAAAATAAAATATTATATAAATCAATTTTTATTGTTTACAAAAATGTGCATACATACATATAATTACGTTTCTTTCCCGTAGGCATACCACCTGCTACAATTCTGACATACCTCTCTCATCGATTTGAGAAATTGTTCTGTCTTGTAGTCGTTAGTGTATATTTTATTTCAACGATATAGAATAAAATTAATTTTATTAAAGTCACAAAACTAAAAAAATCGAGAGACCCTCTAATTGGTTTTCTCTATCTAATCATAGACTAAAATATATTTTTTTAAGTTTTTTAATACAACCATATATATCGTAACGATATGCTTAGAATAATAAAACAGGAACGAGATTGCCATTTTAGCTTAGTTGATATTTATTTAATGTTACGAGGACATTAAATTTGTTATCTCCGCACCTAAACTAAAACAGGTGTACTTTCTGTTACACAAAGGCGCTATAGATTACAAGCAGGTACGCTCATAATATATTTCAGAGAAGATTATCCTAGTAAATAAAATTGGCAAGTCTATCTCGCAACCTAAAACACCGTGGGTGTGTTTAGGAATATTTTATAAGGATAACTTTAATGGTTGTTAAGGAAAGTTTGTTTAGGTCATTTTTGTGTTCGTAGTACTTAAAAGTTTGGTTTAGTTTGGATTTAGTAAAAATTGAGTATAAACTGCATTAATCGGATTAAACGGATAACGAACCAGATGAACGAATCCGGTTAAACATGTGAAAAAACAGATTTGTTAGATCTACTACTTTTGATGATGTTAATTAATTTTTAATGTCTAGAATTAATAAATAAGTTAATTCAACATTTTTTTATTTAAATTGCCTCTATTTCAATTATTACAAATTCTTGCCCGATTATTCGTCGTTGGTAATAAGAAATCCTTATAAGTAATGTTCAAATAACAGAATCTTCACTTTCTCTACGTTAATATCGTGTTTACAACTGATTAATGGTGTCCTGAGGCTAAGATATCACCTGCCTTGTGCTGACTTTTAGCTGTATACTACGTGTACTATGAATAAACATAGATTTTGTTTAAAATAACAGTAACAGTAGCGGAAAGTGAAGCAAATATTAGTTTTATTTAAAAATATTATGATAGAAGTATCCTTCTACAACACTATTACTTTGTTCTCGAATACATTTTTATGTGTAATAAAGCCTAAATGTTTTAGGTTAAATATAATGTTATTAGTTTTCTGCAGTATAATATTTATAAAATCCCGATGTTTTACAAAAAATATATATTACTACACATATTAATTAATAATTTGATCTCTTAATATAATGTATACTAATATTATAAAGGTGAAGACTTTGTTTGTTTGAACGCGCTAATTTCAGGAACCGATATTTACACAGGGATTTTTCAAATCGGACTGATTTGAAAAATTCTTTCAGTGTTGGATAGTACATTTATCGAGGAAAACTATATTATATTTAAGAAACAATAGGGATTTTTACTAAACGCCCAATAATGTAACCCAAGGTGTTAAAATCGAAATGAACGCGAGCGAAGCCGCTGGCAAAAACTAGTATATTATATGCGTTAATTGAATAGTTCATTAAATCCAGCTAATATACTATATTTTATCCAATTATTATTGTTGTTTTATTGTTTTTATTTGTACTTAGTTTTCACAGTTACAATGTTAATTAATTGTAGAATAAAGATTCATATAACATAAAGTAAACACACAAAACATTCTAAATATTTACTTTGGATAACTTTCGCAACTAACTATTTTATTGCTTTTCACCGGAACCGCTTTATTTGGAGGGACCGCTAACAACTTTATTACAGTAATTTAGTTAATTTAAACTAAAGTGAACTAACGCTTGTATTTTAACATGTAAGAACAAATTGGGTATAAAATAAAAGCTTCACTTGAGGCTATTCCGGTAATGGAATTCTGCAGGAACGACGTCAGAAGCTGAAAATTGTGTAACGTGCTAGTCGGTGTAAGAAAATGTTTTTACGGTTACAACGAGCCCTGTAAAATCTGAATACGGAATCCTTTTAGCCTCGTGTCTCTGAAGGTATTCAATGTTTAGATGCCGAACTCGCTTGAAAATAATGATAAGAGTTTTTCGCTAAACAAGACATTTCAATTAACGTCACTTATCACTTTCACCCTTGATCATTTTAAACATATTTTTAGAGTAAATAATAAAATAAAACCAACCTAACTTTTTCCTTATAATATTAGCTATCTGGAAATGGTAAAACCAGTCCAATCCTTTTGCATTCCATTAAGAACAAACATTGATAGTTACAAGGATGTATATAGAAAGTTATACGAGCATATTCCTGTTTATTTTTTTGTTTAAAGGTTATGTTGTATAAACGGTTCCTAGCTATCAATTATAAACATCTATTCAAGATTTGTTGTACGGAGTTACTTTTAACATTGCCTATATGATAAACAATGAGTTTCTTTAATTATGTTAATAATAATATTATTTGTTATACTCATACACGTACTTTACTACATACATTTAAATTACAAAAAACAACAACGTAGATGTAGTAAGTCGAAATATTATGAAAACGAATGCTGAATCAAAACAATCTTTGAAAAGCTCTGCAAATTATTTTGAATTATCCTCCTGTTTACATTAATTCCTTATTTTAGAACTGAAACGAAATATATTAGCATGCAAGTCAAACACCAGATGGTGAAACATTAAGATATTAATTGGAGATTAAACAGATGTTTGAAAATTATATTTTGTTTGTTTTAAGAAGTATAAACATAATTAAGGTATTTAATAATATTATACGTTAGTAAAAACTATGAAGAAGCAATATTATTACTAAAAATTTACCTCAAATCTTCTCCAAGGCACCGTTTATATTTTTGTATATAAGAATGTTGCATCACAATGTTTGACCAGGATTACGTTCAAAAGTTATAGATCCAGATAATTTCAATTCAATTATATATTATGGTACCCGTGTCAAGACAGAGTAGACCGTTAGTACATATATTATAAGACCACAAGCTTCTGCCAGCAGGTTCGCCCGTGTCCATTTTAATTTTTACACCCTGGATTACATTATTGGACTTTTAGTAGTGATCCATAACTTTTTTAAATATAATATAGCCTTACTCCTTAAATGTACCGTCCAACACTGAAATAATTTTTCAAATCGGGTTATCATTTCCTAAGATTAGCGTGTTCAAACAAAACAAACTCTTCAGCTTTATAATATTACTACTTGTATATATATCATCACAAATATGAACACATGTTACATATGTACGTTACACTGCGATATGAACATTAAAATTAAGTACCTCAAAATTTGCAACTGTACTCTCTAATGATAACAGTATTCTTTTAGTTACGAATGAAAGCAAGAAAATAAAATTAAAAAGTCATAAACAACGCATTTTATTTAAGAAAATATCTTCATATACTTTTTGCTGTTATTTGAAGCCGTTGAAAGGTTTCAAATTACAATTTCAATTATATTTTTTGTACGTTTTCAATATTAAATTTATTTTATTATTGTTTCAGGTGTAATTGATACACGCAAAGGACATTTTCTCACCAATGTAATGAAACGCCTCATCTTTTAATATTATTATAATTTTAGACATCTTTATTATCTATGAAGTCATCCATATAAAAATGTACACAGCAAAAATGATATCAAATTAGTTACAACACATATTTTATTGCAATTTATATCCTCAGGGGGAAGCAAAGGCCGCACCATCATTCATTTTTATCCGACGTAAGAATAATATAGTTTCTCTAAACAGGGACTTTGTAATGTTGGTAGCGTCGTACGTTGAGGGCAAAGTTGCCAAACACTTAGTAAGAGATGAGGCGGTTCCGTAAAACAAAGTTTCATTCCCTCGACAAAATGCTGCGAAATTTCTACGTGGCTCTTCTTCTGTGGAGGATCGATTGTATCGTTGGAAGCACTAAAGGTAATCTAAGCTAATTATATTCTATATAAATTTTAAACTAAATACATTAAAACTTCATTCTTTGTTTAACTTTAAGCTCATTGCAAACTCAATGTAACTTTATACATATTGATTTTAAAGGATACGTTGGTTTGGTGTTCATTATTATATTTTATTAAGTACGTTGTTATTATAAAATGTCTAATTGTTTTCAAATAATGAATGAGAGAATAGAAATACAATTTTTGTCTGGGTTACGAAATATCCACCAATAATCTTAACTAACATTGGTAATGTGAAAATGAGTTTGTTTGTTACTCTTTTTCACCCAAACCCTCAAACCGATTTCGATAAAAAAATGTTTGTACACCGATTAACGGAATCCTAAAAAGGGTGACCAGTTTCTTTTTTACTCGAAAATAATGAAGGGGAAGAATTGAGGAAGGGCCCTGTTGTAAGAAACTAATCATATCACCCTATATACTCTTAATGTTGTATAATTATTACATAAAATAAATATTAGTAAAGATTTTAAAAATGGAGTTGAATGGAATTATAAATATATGGAGAAATTGTTAAGTAGTACATAAGATGGAATGTGGTTTAAAAAATCACATTCTATAGTAGAGTATATAAATTTTACATACATGGAACCGTGTGTCAAGCTTAGTTACTTTATGGTCTTACAATTAAGTGTGCTTCATGCTAGGAAATACACTAAAAAAGAACGTTTATTTCCGTTTCCTACGATTAAAATACGAAACTTATTATTGATAATCTTTAATCAAGCGGCAACACTTTCACTTAGCAGTAGTGTTGCCAAAAACGAGAAAATATTACAACTTTTTGCTCTTGACTTGAATTTTACCAAGATACTCGTATATAGCAAAAAAGCGAACATTGTCTTATAAATTATCTGTGGTAATTTTTTATGTATCTCTCAACTCATCCGTAAACTAATTCTCTTTGTCTTTCCTTTGAACTTCTACTGCACTTTATCCATCTACTTTCTATTCATAAAATGCGTTTCCCTCGACACTGAGACTGTTATAAAGGTATCGAGGTACCGGCTAAAATGTAGTTCTAAGTAGGGTTGAACATAATAAATTTAAAAGTACAAAGTTCTTAACATAGATGATGTATGAAATTATAGTCCATAGAAAATTTACTGGAAATCAATTGATTTAAGGATTATTTACACGGAAAATAAGCTTTTTAAAGACGGTTGGAGAAGAATTAAAATTAAAACTCAGAGCAAACAATAGCGCTGCTGACAGCCGAGCATTAACTAATGCTTTAATTAGTGGTGTGTACTACAGAGTTTCTAAAATGTAGAAAATAATATAAGAAGATAAAATTTATTCGTTTTATTATATATGGAGGAGTATATATATCTAAGCTTGAAAAATTAAGTGTTTCTTGAGAATCAGACTATTATTCATTAATAAAATAAATTTTAACATTCATACTTGAATTTTAGCAAAATGAACATACGGGTCCATACTTTTTAATACTCGTAATATTCGATAATAAATTGTAGTTATTGTTTCATATTTCACAAGGGCAAATTGGGTGGAAAGTTGTGAGATAATAAAAGTTTATATTTTAAATTCTTTTGTTTTGTACGCGCATCGTAGCTTTTTATATTTAAAATGAAAAATATCGACATCTCATATGAACATGGCTGCACAATAAACATTCTCTTTGAGATTGTTTGTTGTAAATTCTAATTTGCATAATGCATAAAGATACAAGTCGTAGCAGACTTCTTTCTCTTTTGCTTCACTTCCTCAAAGTTGTATATTTTGTCATCAAGTCTGTATATTAAAAATATTATTTACATTACGTTCTATCTTAGTTCTAAGTTTACAACTTGAAATATGGAATACTATGACAATAAATACTCTTCTATAATATACTCTTCTAAATTACACGATGAGTTGACGTTTTTGTCATGTCAAATGTCAGATTTTTATAAAATGGTTCCATCTAAACAGTCAAAGCGTGAAGAATAAATGTATACATCAAACTCATTGTCACTAAATCTCAGATTATTATTAGGCTACAAGAATAAAAACGGCGTAAGCTTTTCGCCCGTGAAAAAACAATAAGAATGTTTTTATCGCGAAATGGAGAGCCATAAACATCGTTGACTAGTTGTAACAAATCAGAATTGTGACGGGGATGTAAAAGATTCATGTTGGAGGTTTCTGAGGCGCTCCCTGGAGGGTGACAAAACGTAACGAACCGCGACCGCATCCTTTCATGTCGCTGATACATTTTTCCAGCCCTGAACAAACACAACTTGTCTTCCTATAGATTTTATTTATGGTCTACCGTAACGTCCTTTGTACGAGGAAGGTATGCTGATTGCTTGCGGCGACCCCTGTCGGATAGAAAAATTGCAATTACAATAAATGGTCGTATTACCGAGGATTAATGCGCAAACCCTCCTTCGGAGATATTCATTGTTGTTCTGAAAAATACTATATTTTATTATACCTAACTTGGTTTATTTAATAAATTGTACCTTATACTGTAATATTACTTAAACAGAAGTTTGAATATTGTACGCATGAAAAAAAAAAGTGTGAAACGCTTTTACATATACGAAAAATCCGATTATGGTGTAAATTTTAAGCATACCATAGATAAAAGAGGTAAGCAAGAATATAAGCTTTGAAGTTTTTGTATTAAGGAAAAGGTCGTAAAGAGATGATAGAGCGGAAATACAATGTAAATTCAAAGGCTTTCCGTTCTGTCTAAATCCTGTTTGGTTCAGTAAAAAAATATAGCGTTGCTACGCCGTAGTTACAGAATATTGTTGAAATTATATTTTTTAAAATCATACTATACTTGTTTCAAAATTTAAAAAAAAAATTCAATGAGGGACAATATACATATATTAATAATCTACTTTATAAATAAACACTTCTAGTAAAAGTTAATACATTAGTCGTTGTTGCAATGATTTCAAATTAGGAATATATTATCCGTCATCCAGTCAACTGCATTATTGAAAATAAAAATTTACCGAACGGTCAACCGTAACAAAACAAAAATGTACCCGTGATCCGGTTAACAAAGTTACTGAGCCGGGTAAAGAGCAATGCGGTACAATTAATAACGGCCTTCGTAAACTGTGATTTCCAGGAAATCAAGTAAAGGGTTGCCTTACAACAATCCCAACTTCAATCTGACCATTTATACAAAAGACGATAAAATAATAACTATAGAGTTGACTTGGCTTCATATCCAAGATTCAGTGACTTCTTCGTTTTTAATTTTGTACTTCTTACGTTTGTAATATTTAGGTAATATTACTTCAGTTAAAGCTTTGTGTTTTTTAGGTTTTTTTTATCGCACACGTAGCGTAAATGGTTGGCAATGCCAGTCAAAAAAAACTTCTCAGTAAAACATAATTTACCCGAGTAAAATATTTCGTGCAATATTTTTTATTAAATAAAATATTTTTTATAATATGTTTCAAAAGGCAAACCTTTTTGAAGATACATTATAAAAATTCAATGAACATCGACATTTGAATTTAGAAAATTCAAAATATTTTACAGAACAGACGTCTACGATGTCATTTTAATACATTCTAATAAAATCTATTACGTTTTCAATAAAACCAGTATAACTTTGAATTTTAAGGGAATCATTTGTTTACCTTTAAACTCTGCGGGAGAAAGCTTCTCACTAATTCTGAATTTAAATGCATGAGATTGAATAGGTTTACGCAGCTAGTGACTTCTACATTTTTCCGATTACTGCTGCTGATACTGTATTAGGGAAAATTTTAATAATACACGAAATACATAGACGAAGTTATCTGTAGAAAGCAAATGTACAAAATTAGGGATTACATGTCATTAATTGTGACATAAAATCTATAAAATTGTGTTAGATATACTTCGTGTTGTATCGACCCCACAAATAATATTTACTTTAAAAGGAATTTTATTTACAAATAATTAACTTCATTTAGATACAGACTTATTTGAAAGACTTCTCATACCTGAATATTTATTTTAGATTTCAATGAGCTTAATTAAGTTTCGTAAGTAAAAATAATTTGAATAAACCCAGGTTTTCAAGTTTTAGTCTCTTATATTTACAGGATTAGTTAAGACGGTTGTTAGCAAAACACGTCGCGTTTCAACTTTTAGATATGAATTTCTGAAAATTCGAATTTTTGCTACTGGCTAGCGTACAATAAAATTGAAAAAGTATCTACGATAAAAACTGCCTTAAGCTCACCAATCGTTGTTCATCATAAAAAACGAAATAGGCAAATAATGCAAGTGGCTCTTTCAAAACCTGGCTCCTTCATGCCACTTCTCCCCTACAATAATTTATTTTATAAAGGCATATTTGAGTAAATCTCTTATACATGACTGTGTGATAAGACTGGATGAAATAAGGAATATCTATGTGGAAGACAGTTTGAAAGTAGCTCATTAATGGATAGATTATCGTGGTACGAGCATTTTTTAGGAACGAATTCTATGTAACGAGGAGACGTTTGAGTATGAATGATAACGTATAGACATAGAAAAAGAAGGAAAAATATTTGTAAATGACATGAAGAAGGATGTGTGTGTGATTTCTGAATGAAGGCGACACCATATTGTGGGTAAGGATCACGAAAATGATGATGATAATATAAAAATACATTAAGTAAACACTCGATTTTCGTATAACCCTTTACAATAACTTCAACATTTTGTGTTACTATAGTCATCGTAATTTATAGTAAATATCAGTTGTGTGAACATAACAGATGTCCAAAGCACGCGCTAAAATAGGTATAGCTGTTTTGAATAGAGAGCTGTCGTTACCATAAAGTGCCATTGTGGACAACCCTACGAGTGGCGCAAAAAAGAGCTCTTTCTAATTGTTTGCACATTTTACAGCTCTCTTGAGCACTAGGGAACAACCCCTGGGAATAATTGCTATGAGAATGAACTTTGCGAGAGTAAATGTTGATCGATGCTATACTCGTTACCTATGCATTAAAGATATTGATTTTACGATACTGTGTGCATTCAATAGCTGTATGAGCAAAAATGTAAATGTGGAACGAAATTTGAATTATATGTCATGTAAATTACGAGAATTTACATTATTAGACGGTTTACTAAGTTTTATGATAATTGTTGTTTAATACTGTACCTAAATTATATACAGAAATATTCGTATAAAGTAAATAACGAAATAAGAATGAAACGTGGAAATAATAAATAAAATATATAAGATTCTAATCTAAATACTGTATTAGAAATAACCATTGTTAAAGCGTATAAATACAACTAATAATATTATTATATTGTATATACACATTTCTCTTAATTTCCTTAATCTGTTTTTGTATGTGTGTAATCATACAACCTAAATGTTATTCAACTTTGAAAGTACTCACAGATGTTCATATCTAAGGATTTCATATAAAGAGATCTCCTATTTTTAGATAATATTTTTATATCGATGATAATAATTCTTGATACTAGCCCATGCAAAAGAGATTAATAATGGAAAAGTTATTTACCAAAAGTTTATAAATGCGATATATCGCTTACTTCTTCGAAGAAGGTTTTGTCCGCATTGAAGGGGACAAACTATTGTGTTTTCAGTTCGTATTGTAGTCCTAAATGGCTGTTTCTGAACCATTTTTTCACCCTCAGTCACTCCCTTTGAGGATTAAGTTGGCAGCGAGGAAATTACTTTTTAAGAGGCTTGCTCTACCCTATTCCTTTAATTATAAATGACTGTCCGTTTTACTCGACTTCGGCTACAATTCTCTTTTTTAGATTAACTCTAACGATGTTTCTGTATAACGGTTTCCTTTCAAACCCAAAAATCATTTAGGCAACTCCAATCATTTATATGGAAATGTTAATGTAAGTAAGTATTTACAAACAGATATTTAAAACGTTACGAAATAAGAGCTTAACCAATATGTGTTGCGTGAGTTTAAAAGGTAAATGGGGAATGGTTTGTTGACTTTGTGGATTGAAGGTAGGATGACAAAATAGTTACTTAATTGTATGAAAGCATTGAAGCACATATGAGTTTAGAGGAAAAGAAAAAGTACATCAGCAAGTGGAAAGCCGTACATCTCTACCTACTCCTACGGGTAAGAAGTGAGTTGTAATATTATTTTTTTAACGATATTGTTACTTAAATATAATTTGAAATGTATTCAACAAATACCAATTTGCAAGCAGACGCGATAAATTTAGAAAAACTGAGTCGTTTATTCAGAAAATCTACGATAGAGATATTTCTATGTATCGCGTACAATCTCTTGAGCCTACAAAATACATTCACGTAGATGTTGTACGAGCCTCCGGCGAATTACGAAGGTTATAAAAATAAATTCTAGAGAAGATTAGAGAATTAATATGGTAAAGTTCACTACAATCTCAATCCGTTTTAGGTGTAATAAATCACCTTGTCTCCCCTCTGTATCGTGACTATTATCGGGGGTATTCATGCGTATTGTCTATAGACAGGCCCCGTTGGAACAGGCACAGATGTGCAGGGGACGATTTGATTATGTCATTACGTTATCCGCCCTATGCGCCAATAGTATACTTCGCATGTCAACCGTAATAGGTCATATCGACGTACTTTATTTATGATTTGAAACTTCTTTACAATAGTTATGTCCTATTAGTTAAGTGGAGCATGTATCAAACACAGTTCTTAGTCAGTGTTATTTTTTAATAAAGGCAAATTATGTTTTATTTAAGGAAATGCATACCTCAAAACGGCTATGTAGGACGTTTCCTTTTTTAGATATTCTCATGATAAACCGTAGATATAACCACTAAAACCATATTATATTCATAGACCATAAGATCGTTTTTACATGGTACCACGGACAAATATTTCAGTATCAAAAACCAGTAGAAACTGTTTGTAACTGGGACAGGAGTCCCAATTCTTGAACATGGATTATTATTCACAGAACCTACTTATGCCAATAAATTAATCAGACATTTTTTTTCTCTAAATAGTTTGAGAAGTGTTTCATTATTGGTGCGTGTATGTTTACAATAGACTTTCAATCCGATAACGGTAATGCCTAAATAGTCACTAATAACTGTAACATGTGCCTAGTAATAGATTTTCATTAAGAGCTCGTTGAAATACAAAATTATCACATTACATTAAAGCAACGATGATTATCATTATGTTGATAAGGCCATTATCATTGTAACGTTTCGTTTGTCGCGTGGAAGCTGATATATGACACTCATTGTCGCGAACTAACAACAGTCCATTCTGGCTAACGGTCGCTTTACTGACCTCATACGTCCGGAACCAGTGACGTTATCTTACCACGCTAATGTGGAGGGAGTGGGAACAATAGGCCGTACCAAGAGGGTAATAAAGTGGCAAAAAGCCTAAAGGCAGTGCCTCGCAAGATAGTCACATGAAAATTATACCGTTAACAAATATACACAACAAAGTCATTATACTTTAACATAATAACGGTTTTTGGGTGCAAGTTCCAAGACTGAAAATTTCATATTGTTATTACAATTCCACATAGAAATAAATGTCATTAATATTAATAAAACAAATTGAATAAGATTCGAAAAAAGCACGTATGACAAATTTTGTGATTTAAAATTTAGAATTTACGAATTTAAATGTATATAATTTTTTAGCAAAAGTTGAGCTTTTAAAACGCAAAAATGATTTTCTAAATATGTTAGGTGTAAAATTATTTTGAAAATAAAACATTTTTGTGGTAGAATCTAATTTAATTACTAAAAATATATTTTTACATTTTAATTTTTTTCTGATGATAAAGTTTTGATGAACAAAAACACATTGTACTTTTATTTATTTATACTCGTATTTGTTTAAAAATAATAAGTTATAATTAAAGTCATTACACAAGTGGTTAGATGTAAATAGTTTTAATAAAATTGTTACCATTATTTACGTAATAAATATGAATCAGCTGTTGATGAAGAAATTTAATCTAATAGCCAATAAACTTTTATATTAAGTTTACGATTCTCCGTTATCTATTATTTTTCGAAAAAGTAATTTATATTAGTCATAAGTAGCTTTATACAACTTCAATATCTATTTTAAGGTTTATTTCAATACTACAATACGTAAGTCCAACTTTATATGCTTTTGAATCAAGTTCCTAACGTATGTTTCCGGACATTTTCGCGTTGCAAGGATTACAAAGGAGTTTGGACATAAGCCAGCGCCGTTGAGTACTTAAAGTTAAAGTTTGACAAAAGTTTACAGTGAAGTAACACAGACGCAGACCTTGACAATAATAATATTGTGACAATGTTATTTTATATAATTAAGTTTTATTTATTTTTTATTATAATGTATTTAAGACTACGATTTTCCCGCGGCGTCGCTGGTGTTCTTGTCGATTTTGTTAACTACTTTTACTTCTCTAACATATTATTTTTAAGTAAATACACTGAATATGCAGACCCGTGTTTCTTACTATTTTATTATTTACATGTATAGAAGAACAGAAAGCATCTTTCAATTCCGATGTCATTTTCGAAAAATGTAAAGTAATTTATCGAAATTATTACGACACCAGACACGTCAAAATCTTTCCATTAAATATATGCATAATATAATATAATAGGTATTGAAGTTTTTAATATTGAGAGATATCCAGGTTCAATCTTTAGAGTAACGACAGCTTTGAAGTGTACAGTGCACGTTACGATTTCAGTCTTTAGGTTTCCGGTTGCTCAAAGTAAACTGAGATTGATATCAATGATAAATGTCTTATAGTTCAGACGTATTTTATTACTTTATTCCAAAGGAGATAGTATGAACTGGTCGATTGTATTTAAGATTAAATATCCAAAATGTATAAACACGAATTACATACAGTGTTTGTTAATGCGGGCAAAGATCTCATTTAAACAGAGCCCACGAAACCCGCTCCAAAAGTTCCGGTAGTTTGTAAACCTAGGATACGACAGGATTTCAAGTTGCGAATTTAAAAACCTCCGTCTAGTTTGTACAATTGTTTGGAGGTGAAATGCAATCCTGCTGAATAAAGACTGGGTCAACTTTTGTCATGAAATTCATTTCACATAACAGCACTTGTGAATTGTACAATACGAATACCAATTCAAGAACTCTATGAACTTTCACCGTTATTTTTTCAGATATGCTAGAAACGAAAAATAACGGTAGATATGGAGCAGTAAAATACTCAACGCTAAAAGAGAGATCTTAATAAGTTTGATGTAACTATGGCATCGCAGCTACCCAATGAACAGACCAAATTTAATGAAGTTTTTGTCAAAAGTTTAAATTCATCACTTTGTTTTACCACAATGTAATCTTTGTAGATCGATTCAGACGTTTCGTATTTGCAAAAGGGGTGACGTATAAGTTTTAATCATGATTTATACATATTTACAACTTAAACAGTTTATAATCAATGTGTCTAGTACCTATGTATGAATCAAAATTTATATTTATGAGATATTTAAGGCGATTTAAAGCATATTTACTTGTTTATCTTACATCTTTTCTAAGATTATAATGCTTTAGTTCTGAAAGTAGAAAAGAATAAACATTTCCTGTTATTGTTAAGAGATATTCGAGAAACACTCAACTCTTTTATGTTTCCATATCTTTAGAAGCTTAAAGAGCATAAAATAACAAACAGATGATTATGCAGGAATTGTAAGTAACATTAATATAATTACTAAAGACTCGATGAAAGGAAGCGTTGAACTGAAAATCAGTTGGGAGCCAACTCAATAATTGCACCTTGAAAGTTTAATTTCTATTAATTCTCTGGGAATTGGCGTGCATTTAACTCAGCGGTTGAATAGTATTGCATAATATCCCAACTGCACTAATCATTTGCGGTTATTTACTCTTTTGAAAATGTGTTAATAATCAACAGCAACGAATTGTGAAGTATTTTTCAATGCAGCCTTTACAACTAACCATATCAGTTATATAAATACATAATAAAATGACTGTTATCAGATTACAGAGAAATGTACTGGTCACGTATTAATAATTCGAATGCCAGAAGTTCTCACGAATAGCCTGTAAATTGATAGCTATTTGAATTAGAATCTAAGAAAATTCGTGAAACTAGCGCCATCTATTCCCAAAATTTACGTCTATAACTTTTGTTAGAAACCGGAATAGTAATTGAGATACTTGAGCCTTATAGGTATGATTTGAATGAGTATTACAGAATTGAAATACATTATCAAAGTTTATTTATACTGATATTTATTGAAAACTGATAAAATATAGTTAAAACTATCATTACACAAATGGTTAGAGTTACAGACAATAGAAGATAGTGTGCGGTGATTTTAACAAAACTATTATCATTGTTGGCATATTAATTATGACTTAATTGTTCAATAGCCAAGAAAATTTTATTTAAAGTATACCTACTAGTCTCTTCATCTTATCATTGTTTAAAAAAGTAGTTTATAAAGTTAACACAATCGATTCAGAAGTTTATACGTTAAGGCATAACAAAGGCACTATTGTTTATTATTAGTTAAGATTTAAAGACTAAAATCCAACACGATGGAATAATATTGTATCTAAGTCTGTAATAATTTAAAAATGTGGAGGACTATTCAAACTTTTTGAAGCCTTTTTAATAAATATTATCATATTCGAAATAACAACATATTAATTTAATAAGTCGATAAAGTTTTAATTTAAATGTTCCTCGTTAAAGAAAAGACAATAATAAATTAATTACAGAATTTCATAAGCTCTTTATTTGAATGATTTTCAGTATTTTAATTAAACAAAACAACGATGTTTCTGACAGATATTGTATTTAGATTTTACGAAAGAGTTCATTTTATATTTCGAAAACAGTACAATTTCTATGCATCGAAGAGGCACTTTATTTAATTGAGTACTTGAACATTTTAATAAACATAATTACTTCATATTTATACGGTAAATGTTTTGGTATAAGTCGAACTTTAAGAGACGTGATACGTCAGCCACGTTACATCATTATTTCGTCTTGGAAAATTTTGATAATTCTGAAATATAAACTGAAAACGAACACGTAGGATTTTTACATAAAAAAATAGTTATGCCACGTATGAAGTGCCAACACTGTCTCACGGTTTCATTTGAATGGTTTTTATCTATACATTGCGATGATTATATTGAAGTAGCTTTTGGTACTTCTTATAATTTAAGCCCCCTTTCAAAGGTTACACGAAACAAACGGACGATGGATTGACATAAAATAAATAGCTCTATTGTGAATCACTGATTATATCAGTTAGGTGATTGTATGTCGATCAGGAGTATAACAACAACAAAAGACAAAAAAAATATAAATTCTACTTTTGTTATATTTATATAGATATAGTTTAAACAACTCGTTAAATATTAAAAATTTTACTAACGCAATTAATGTTAAAAGCAGTGTTGAATAGAAGAATATTTCATTAAAATGTTTATTTATAATTTGTCATTACTCTCTTTATCCAAAAAATAAATATTAATCTTTGTGGCTTGTAATAATTTTGAATACGACTTCTTTTGATGATTACATGTAAACAAAATTTATATTTATAGAACTCACTCAAGAAATACTGAGAAGTTACTTTCAAACAAATATCAACTTCAGTACATTAACCATATAAAAAAACAGGTTTACATTTAACAAACGCTATCTTCAATATACACTTCTACCGAATGAGTTATTTATTAGTTTTCTTAGTTAATTCAAATGATTGTCGTTGGAATTGAAAACAAGGTTGAAAAAGTTACGTGTTATTGTAATATGAGCATTGAATGAGAACGCTTGAAATACTATTATCGGTAATAATTATCAAGTACTATTTAACCTATAAATTATATTAAACTGAATTATTTTTCCCCAGTTAATGTAATTTATTATTTAGTCCACCAACAGGAAGACCGAGTACGCGAAATAAAAAAAAATAAGACCATCAGCAAAATATCATAGTAATTGACGTAATATGGCGAAGATCTTAAGCTGGTAAGGCTTCTAGATCTCCTGTTCTTTGAAATGTCTTTGAGCGACAGGAGTAGCTTATCACCAGTACTATATGCTCGTTTGCCTACCTACAGTATTATAAAAGTTACTTTTTAATACTTTTTGCCAATCAATCGATTTAGAAATCATTAACGTAAAAACTATTAATTTATTTCTTTTTCGAGTTATTGGCGCTTATATATTATTCATATAAACTGTCTTAATAACACATAAGCCCCTTTTAGGAGTAATTTGAAAATATATATGCAAATCTTAATAATTCGTCTCCAAGTACATTTCTGTGAAGCTTAAAGCAAATCGGACTCTACGATTAGTCTGTTACAAGGTTTGTTTCCATGATCCCATCTGTCTCAAAACTAAAATTCAGCACAACTGATTTAGCAGTTTAGGTGTGACTGAGTAATAAAGAAACAGACTTCCTGGCGTTTACAATGTTAAGTCAGGATTGACAACAAAAGACGTTATATGATAAATCACATGTACACGTTTAAATATCTATATATTTATAATAAATTCTTAATATATGCTTCGTATACACAAAATTCACAGAACCAGCAAGAATTTGCAGAAGTATTTATGCAAAAATATCATAAAACTTAACGCCGCAGTATAATTGTACTTTCTAAAGATACAGCTTATCTCATAAAGCTTATAAAGCTTATGAGCTTGTAAAAGTTCGTTAAAACCAAGTTATTTCTGTATTTTGACTGCTTTTGCTTTGAAAAATACATATACTTTTAGGGTGTATACTAAATATTACGTTAGAAATTTAGTACTAAACAAAAATTCATTATTAATTTTTAACTTTTCCAGTTATTAATTTTTCAAAATATTTATCACAATAGCCAAAAAAGTTCACTCTCTTTCAAGGCAGACGGATAAACAGTATTAATTTTTAAATAATGTTTAATAATTATAAATTTGATAAAACAAATATCTTAATAGGTAAGAAATCCTTATTTATACAAAATAATTGTATTATAATTAAGGATAACTTTTACACTATTGTTAATTAATTCACTGGGCTTAATATTATACTACTGATGCACGAAAACAAAAGGAGGTAATTTCCAATTAGAAAAAGGGTACTTTGCATTAAGTAATCGGTTCTTAACAAGTCTCACATTGGTCAATCTATAAAGCCATATATATATATATATATACATACTACTTTATTATTCTTGTAATGTTCTATATAATAATTCAGGCCCGGTTTTAATGCCTTAATGTTGTGTTCATACCTACACATTAACCGGTAACTCATGGTAGGTAAGGCTTGTACTAAAACCAATTTATGTCTGTATTCCCGAGTATAACTAGTACTGTATATATAACATAAGTACAGGGTTATAATATTAGAACAGCACTACCTATAGATAGCCTTCCTTTGTCTACCAAATTAATTGTACCGTAGGTAAGATGGGAAGCACAATGTCTTGTTAATGAACTTCCGGTTACTTATAATCTTACACTTCGTTTCCCTATTTTCAAAATTGCTTAATAAATTATCGATAAAGGAAATAAAATGGTTTTTGATAAGAAGAGGGTTTGCGAAATAATAAATAGAATTATTAATGTATAAAATTTAAGTGAAAGGTATGGATTGAAAAGCAAAGTTTCAGGAAGAAAAGTTATATATTTTTATTTGTGAAACATGTTAAGGACGTATCTATATATCTTTTTTACGATATATTTATTGTTCTGTGTATTTCTTTTTCTATATTATGTAATGTTTCTTTAAGTTAAAAAATAAAAATAATATAAATAAAGAGTAAACGATATAATTAATGGGAAAAGAGACATTTGTGTCTTGTTGCAGTTTGCTGCAATAAAATGGGAGTGTCATTGATTCCATTTTGACAAAATGTACTGGTACTGTCAAGTACTTATAATTATATAATTTTAATCTGTTGAAATAAGTAAAACCTTTTGATATATTATCGTGAAAGATAAAGAAATTACTAGATAACTCAGAATTGCTCTAGTTTTAGCCAAACTAAGCCATTTTCAATGTTCGTTTCAGTCCGATAGTGAGTCAATTTCGCTGAATCATTGACTTTCCAATTACCTATTCAACCTTATGTCAGATTTTTCAACCTCTGGAAGGATAAGCAAGGGCTTGGTTATTCATATTATAACAAAAGGATAGTATCTACAAAGGTAGTGAGTATATACATTATCCGTAAAGAAAATATATTTCTTGTAAATAAAGGCTTTACGTAGTGTTACATCGAAACATCTGAGTAATATTTAAAAATTATGTTTATTGTATTTAGTTAATTATTATTAAAGCCATTATAATCATGAAGGGGAGAGAGGTACATAGATATAATAAGCGATGTATATGGAGTCCTAGTCGGAAATGTCCGCTTATAACTGACAAATAACTTTATTTCGAACAAACAACAATTAGGAAATCATAAATAGAGAAAAAATTTAAACTTATAAGCTAATTAATAAAAAATATCTAATGATTAGTTTAAGTAACAAGATTCATTGTCAACATATTTCGGAGGTGTATGTAAGTATGTATGTAAACGCAGGCATTTCCAGTATTAAATGTGGTGAAGGAACTCCTAATAAATTAGAACTTCCGTCCGTGTCACATACCACCGTTCAGAGATGGAAAAGTCATGAAGCACGGTGCGCGTTTCGATTTCAGTCTATGAATTTACGAATACTGAAAATAAAAATAAAAAACGCCAGCAGCAGAATGTCACTAAACATGAGAAATGATGTACTATAGGTGAACTGAATGCTTGCTTGCCTTCCTATCGTATAAAAAGTAGATTAACTCCTCCAACCATAAGAAAAATCTAGTAATACTGGTTGTAAAAGGAATATATATATACACATATTTATATAAAACTAATAAATATGTCAAACAGCTTGGTATTTTTAGTAAGTGCTTTTTCAGTCCATGACTAACCTTACCTTTGAAGATTTATAAGAACTTTTTTGTTTGTAGAACTTAATGTTAAAGTTCTTTGAACATTTAAAACGTTACGTTTATTCGAAGATACGATTATTTATTCAAGTAAAATATGGACTATTCTTTAAATGTGTTTACAATTCATGTCAGGCACTTAAACATCGATACATTTTAAATAAACGTAAACAGTCAATCTATACATAACAAATCTGTAGAATACAAAACTAACAAAATTGTCGCATTAAATGAAGAGTTGTTCGTACTCCTTTATTAGATTCTCATATAGAATACGAAAGTCACAAGCAATATAATCCGATCATATGGTTCAATTTTAAACAGCGGAGTATTGATTTAAAATTAAAAATTGTTAGTAACCCAAGACAGTAAAACTATCATACATATATATTAATTATATCTGAGAAGCAACTCAATTACCTCGGCTTAATACACAATAATGCATCAGATTCGACCCATTTGTTTACGAGCCACTATGTCACGGATAGACAGACAGACGAGTCAAATCTTTGACATCCCTCTTTTTGCTTCAATGTTTTAATATTTACTAAATTTCTTCATATTATTAAAGGTGGATCTTATAAGCAAATTTTCAATTTTGATTATTTATTATTTCATTATACGGTCACAGACTGACTGTAAGATTAAAGGCTTAAGATTTATAGAATTAAAACTTCTCGCAATTAACTTTTTATTAATAAGTATTTCTTAAGTCCTATGTTATTAACAAAGACGTGGTACCTACTATATTCTAGTTTTATTATTTTTATCTCTCACAAAATAAATAACCTTTCGAACTCATCCTAATGGATCGAAAATAATAACAATATAAACCATTTTATATTATTATCAAGTGGAAAGCAAATCGTAAATTACGTGTATCGTATGGATTTTTTTTCAATAATTTAAAATATGTTTAAGTGTTGCCACTGATATATTGAGATTCAACACAAAGTTTACTACAATATAGTAATAGCTTCATTACGAGTATATCTATAAGTTATAAAAAAGTGTCAAGGCTGGTGAACATTTTTCAATTTACGGGATTTAACATTCAAGTCAGCCACGAGGACTTTCAAAATGATAAGCTATAGCTAGGAGCGAACTCAATTTATTTCAAAACATATTCTTAAATGTAATCTATACATAAGATTCCGTATGAGAACCACTTATACCATTTTACATACTCATATACATGTAAACACGCCTTTACTCATAGGTACAGGCAGAAACTAAGGCTTTCTACTTGCTACGATCCTGACCAACTTCTTTCGCTTCCTCTACGTCCAGTAATGCTTTCATAGACACTTGTCGATCGATCATAGTCTTAGCATTGCCTTTTCTTAAGACGTCCTTGACTTCGTCTCGGTAGGTCCGTCTAGATCGGTCACCTCTGACTTTACCTATCACACTAACCTTATATTCTTTGTCATCCTTCTTACATTAATTCTTCCTATATGTCCCAAACAACCCACACATCACTTTCTGTAACTACTATTTTAGTCTCATATTGAAGATAACGTAGGGTTACTACGTTCGTGATGTCTAATATCGATATTAACACTGATTTTATAGCTGTGTCTTTTGTTGCAGTGGTTAAAAGCAATATGCGGTATCAAACTACA
>JAOSYY010000009.1:9428734-9449027 GCA_025727935.1 Hebomoia glaucippe | reverse complement strand
CGAACTGCACATGGTGTGCGAATTTTATTATAATCGGTTAAGTGGTTTAGGAGTCCATTGAGGACAAATATTGTGACACAAGATTTATATATATTAAGATATTTATGTCCTTTTATTAAAATACAATAAATTAAAAATATTTTATTTCTGACGTGGATCCGATTACTGATCGTCATCAGCCCTTTTGATTTTCGGTTTCATAAATATAGTCAGATATAAACGTTTTTCAAAAATTATGTTTCACATCGTTTCTGCAAAACTAGACTATACAGGATGTTTGTAGACAGATGAGAGCACTAATGATATCTTTGATGAAGGGACGGAATAAACTTCGATGCTGACTAAAAAAAACATATTTTTAAAATATTTTATTAGCGTTATTTCGCTCCATCATAATTGTCCAGCTGTTTTTGTTATCATGCTTTATTGCTGGTTCTTTTTTTTTAGTAAAGTAATGTATTTTTATGAAACTATTGTTTCATTTAGCTGTACTTACAAGATAGAGCGTAAATAATGCTAATAAAAAGTGTTAAAATTATGTACTTTTTTAGTCAGGATTGATTTTTTTTCCGTCTCTTCATCAAAGGTGTCATTAGTACTATCACCCGTCCTCGTTTTTCGAGAGCAGTCCACAAACATGATGATTAAATGTTATGTAAGTGTAATAAAAGTGTGTCACATCTAAATTACAAATATTCGTAAAAATATGATCTGATTAAACTTTTTAAATGCATCTCAAATAGGCTCATAAATGCAAGATGCATAAAAAAGGTTTGATTTCAAAATGGTATTACTATAAGCTTATATTTTTCCACGAAGCTTTTAACTCTAGTGAGTATTCAAAGTGGTTAAAAATAACTTTATAAAAATTTTGTGATGTCCATGAAACATAAATTAGAAGGTTTTAATGAACATTAATTAATAAGTAAAGTTTCTGTTATTTTTACTTTTGAATTTAGAATTATAATTCGTTTTTGTAACCTTTGAATATTAATATTATCATTATTCATGATATATTTAAAGCCTTTTTCGGTTATATTGGTCTACATTATTGAGGATTTTTTAGGGCATTTTATATTCAATATAATTATTATCCGATTTCAATGCTATTGAATACATTAAGTAATTCTTTTTATAACTTCAGTTAAGCCTTTTAAAAATTCAGTGTAGAACTAGTATTAAGTATATCTCAGTGCGACGCGACCTTTTCAAATATAATGTGAACTTATTGGACCTTTTAGCCCTGATCCAATATTTCAGAGGATTTATTACTTTATTAACTTTCTGAGTAACATGAATTATGTTAAGGCTTCGAAAAAGTTTTCCTCCATTATGATGTCACCTTTGTAGAATTACGGCTTAAATTACCGAATTATACTTGATTTGAAAGCGTAAAGTTAATGTCTCAAGCTTTGCGAAAGACTTCATTAAAATAAGTATTGAAAATTATAGTTATTTTTTTTTATATTTTGGGATTAAGTCAGAGTTCTCAGAAATTCGTAGTGTTCTAAAAGGTACAAATTAAGTCATACAACGTATAAATATGAAACTAGAATAATATTTTAAACAACCTTGTTATTTCACCGGTAATATCTTAAGATTAATGCAATATTAAAAAAATGCCATAACGTGTTACTTTTAATATTTTTGTTTTCCAGCAACGATGTGTTATACGGATAGTATTTGTATTTCTTATATCGAAGCTAATCTACAGGAGGGCTGACACGTGTATTTCAATTGTATTTACCAATCTGCTTATTATAAATGTACAAAAAATTGAGATGAAGAACAAAGGGTCACCGTTAAATAATTACCTACTTGTTTATCAAAAGCCATGAATTGCCATACAAATAGAACCAGAAAGGTTCTTTTATTATAACATCAAAGAAACGTTTAATTCATTGTTGTACAAACAGGAAAGTCTTTTCCCAATTTATAAATTCTAATTGTGAAACAGAAGTAAACATTAAACTGCAAGAAAATTATAGCGTAGCAATTTTCAATAAAATGTTAGGAGATTTCATATCTCCAAAGTAACAAGTGAAATTTAGAAAACGTGTACATAATCCGACATCTTATATTTCGGCGACACAACTTTTAAAATCACTTCTTAACTTCCTGAGTTTTTAAAACAGTTAAAAAACATATTTCGTGCTTAAATTTATGTCAGATTCTGAGCGTTAGTCGTCCAACCGTTAATTCTATTTGCATATCGTTGGCGTGTTACGTCATTATCCTCGTTTTCTTTTCTCTCATTAAATTTCAACAGCAAAATATTTCTGAACATAGTAAATGAATTAAAGTGGATAAAGTACGTCCAAATAATTTTAAACACACCGTTTCAAAAGAAAGTTCCCGGCTCATTAATTTAATCATATGCCTGTTATTTTTGACTATAAATATATTTATCACAAGACTATTAGTTTAACACATTGCTCACTAACAAAATTTCCTGGATTCAATTTTTGCCTCTGTTATCCGATTTTCTATAGAATCATCAGTTATTCAGGCTTATCTATTGAAAGATATCATTATTAAAATGAAAAATGTTAAGTAATTGCCGACAACTAATCATCTAACGCTTATTCAATTTTTTATATAATATAGGTCAGAATCGTGCTGAATATGTCAGCTTTTAAACGTAAAACCGCATCAAAATCGTTCCATTCGTTTAGGCTCGTTAACCACATATAAACACGTCAATTTTGTAACATCGGTTTTCTTGTGTCAGGGGTTATGAATTAATGTTTTGTGCCAAGTTCCCAGTCATTAAAATATAATTAAAACAAGCCAATCTATCGGGGCTTATTTTAAACATTGAACACAGAATTATTAATCACTTTTACTAAAACTGTTATAACATTATTGTAATCATCAGTATAGCACAAATTGTATAAATATTCTTAGCTGAAGATATTTAAAACTCTAAAAATTCTTGTTCTTTATTTAACTTGGTCTGATTTATGTCTGTCTACTTCGAACAATAATGTGTGGTAGAATATTGAAATTCTATCCGGGTCACAAACAACTGGTCATATATTATCGAAACGCCAGTGAAGTGTAGAAATGCGTGTTTTGCCTTCGATCTATAAAACTTCAAATGTTTTATCTTAATTATTAAAATATTATAAACATCTCCAATACTATCGTTTAATTAAGAGCAAACCTAAACAGATAACTTATTAAGTAATTTAATTTACAGCCCGTTAAAATATTATTTAAAATTCCTATATTTCCATAGTCGTGACCGATAGTTAGTGAAATATAAATTTTTTTATCATGATAAAAAATTTTTCAAGCCAAAGGATTCAAAAAGGTTAAATTTCGAATAAATCTTTGAAAGCTCTCTTTTGGTTCGTTTAAAACTGCCCCGAGCCCATCGGAACCTATTTGGACTTTTCTGTACAGGCGTAAAAAGGTAAAAGTTATATATTTTCTGAACTATTTTACTGCTTCAAAATATTTTTACAAAACGAAATATTGGCTAGATTTTTTGTAAGGTCGAAACCAAGTATATTCGGTTGCTGAAACACTTCTTTAATGATCTGAACATTGGAATAATTAAAAATACCTTATTGTAATTTTCCTACGTTTATTTAGACGTAGATATTTGACGGTCGATGTTGTATGACTACAAGAGATAAAGAGATTTCGATGCATTTAATTTGACCATTCAAAAATTCTAAGAGTATTATAGGAACATGTATTTGTTTATCTAAAAATTAAATATTTATGAGAGTGATAAATTATTTACAATATAGGGAGGGTAACGGGAAGCGAGTGGAATACTTGATATCAAACTTACGCATAACACCGTCAGAAAATAGTAAATACAAACCTACTTAAAAATCAAAACTAATAAAGCCAAACTGTTTTACGCTTCAAAAAATAATGTTCACATCGTAAATACACTTAAACGATTCTATATAATTTGGTACAGAAAACTTTTAACCCTAAGAAAGTGGTTGGATTTTTACGTCCGATAAGAGCGAACTCACTCGGCCATAATTTTATTACAAACCATCATGTACGGTTAAGGTCAATTAGGCGTTGCTCTACGTAAGAAATAATTCTTGAAAATTTTTTATAAGAATCAAAATATCTACATTCTAGTGACTTTTTCGAATTTTCATAGGTGGCATGGATTCGAGCTGATGACCAAACCATATTGACTCTGCACACTCGGTTGGTGACACACAGTTCACGATATGCTGTCACGAACGATTCCCCCAAATCTTGGCAACTGCACATCCGCCCATTGAAGATTGAAGATCGTGGATGCTACATGTGCCAGATAAACACTAGTACAATGAAGAAACAAATCGGATGCGTTGATGTCTTAGGTGAGTGAAAGTTTCATAACTGTATTATTGATTATCCTTATAGATATCATCATAAAACATTTCATGTTACTCGATTACGAAGACAAAATAAATTATTTCGCCCGTCTTAACATCTGGTACGCCACAAGTTCTCGACTTTTTTAAGATACGCGATTTGTTGCCATAACCGATATTTACGAAGCATAATTTGGAAAGTTGGAACGAGTTGAAAGTTCCTAATTGTTTCTATATAAACGGGCAATCACACACTCTACTGTTGAGTATCTAATTTAATTAGACTGCAATAATATCACTGACATAAATAATGTTTGGTTACTTACCAAAATTATATAAGAAAAAATAACATTTTATTCAGTAAAAAGCAGACAATAGCTCGACAAGCTCCAAAAAATGTGAAAATATTTGCTCCAAAACTTTTCTGGACCGATGTCAGGGTCGCTAAGTTCTGTCAAAGCACTTTTTTGTGATATTTTGTAACACAAGCTTTGTAATTTGAAACTTTGTAGCCTGAACCCACTGTGATTAAATGTTCATACGTCCCTAGTTGACGTAAAAAGCGGCCAACTTGTCAGATCTTAGACTCTTGGCCATTAGTCGAAGTAAAATATACAACACATTTTTATAGTACATTTACTATTTTTATATTAATTCTATATTATAAAATTTCTAGATTTAGAATTTTCAAAGCAAACAACTGACCAAAATTGATATTATCTCGTAGTAGAAATTAATACACCAATAGAGTTCTAACGCACCGATACGCAATATCAAAGGGAGATTTAACCTATATCAAACCATTAATCAATTTTCCGTTATTGCCATTGAATATCTACAACAAGAACGAGCGAATTTCAAAACCAAAATCCCGATCGGTCAGTTCCGGTAATCGGGTGGATTAGAAATTGGGTTACAGTTGGACTATATTTAGGACAAAGCTTTTGTATAAATCCAACTCTTTACAAGTTTTTGAAAATAATAACAGTTGAAATAAAATATAAACAACGGAATATTTTATCACTTTCCACCTTATAACTGTGTCTGCATTTTCTACAGATATTGTATTTCATATATTTGCTAGAATCATGAAAATATTCGAGCTGAAAACTTATGAATTTAATATATTATCTAGTAGCGATACGCTTTGGCTTCACATTATTAAAAACTTTCTGCTCCAATCGCTTAAAACTTCTAAGGATTACCCGTTAGACCATTCTCAAGATTATAAAAAATATTAAAATCAATGCAGCTCTTATCGTATAAAATGAAACAGTATTAATTAGGTAATTTTGGCTTATTAAGTACACACAAGTTGGACATATCACAAAATATAATAGCACATTAGATCTGTAAGTAAGGAAAGCTAGTTTTCCACATATTTATGTACCATGATTTAAATAATAGTATACTTGCATACAACATTTAAATCCTTTAATAACTTCTTTAGAATGGACTAACATACAACGTCGAAAAACAATTATTTATTAGTAGTACATAAATACATATACAAATGCCTTTATCCCGGGGGGGGAGGTTTTCATGCCCTTAAAGTGACCTTTTTCATAAGAAGTCCTCGATTTCGTCTTAGTACGACCATCAAGGTAGAACATCTCTGGATTTACCTTTCACCTTATTTGTCTGCTTTGTTTTATTAACAGTATTCATAAATATTGTGTTCAAAAATCTCATTAAACATTACATCATGCTATATCGCTGGGCAGCATTGTAACCATGGAAAGGCGAGTCTCACGCGAATTTATGGGTAACATATTCCCTCCTCGTAAAAAAATCACATTAACTACCTAGTTTATAAGCTACATAGCATCTTTAATTGATTTCCCTGGCCAGGAAGCATTAGATTGGATCAGCCATTTGCAGCTAATAAGCAAGTACACTTCGCGCCACACCGCATCGTGGACTGTTTGTTCCGGCTGCTCGTGATTTACTGACAATACGTTTTGTTCGTGAGCTTTCGAATAAGCTGCAAGGTTTCACTTCTATTTACTGTGTAAATTACCATTATAAATAAATTACTCGGTAATTCTTTACATTAATTTATTATTTAGAGCGTTGAAAATTATCCAACGCCGATTATCAATTGTTGAACTTAATATAGTAAAAATCTTATTCATAGTTTGAAATTATAATAAAATCTTTACTTACAAATCGTTGTACACGATTTGTTTCATAATAATTGTTGGAATAAGATAATTCACATATGCATTAGAATAGTACAGAACAGAATCATTAATTGAAAATTTTAATCTACTAATATTTTTATTACAATGAAAGTTTATACGTATATTTATCAGATTTTTTATTAGCCATGAACAAATGCTGAGGATCAGTTGATGGTAGTTATTTTATACATTAAATCTAATGAATATCATGTCTAGAAGCTCCATACACGCTCGATTTTTTTACAGGACGTGCAAAGCAAGTAGCACTTGTTTATATCGAATGTTGTGTACATTTTGTGTGTATATTGGATAACGATACTAGTGATTATAACAAAAAGCAATGATAACAGATCAACTCTACTCAATTAATGTTAGCTTGTACAATACCGTCCATAAACGTAAGGCAAAAATGAATAAGGGCACCGTAAAAATGAATTTCTATGTGAATAACAATCCCATGATATATAAATTACTACGCCCACGTCGCGTTCCATTGTTTTTTATAATACCCACAGTTCCAATGAAAATAACCAAAAGCTACCAAGTATTCAGCCGTGAAATACGAGGGCATTCGACTAGCTTCGTCGAGATTTATTATCTGGTAATATCGTATAGATTGAATTTGTCGGTATTTAAAGATTTACGACTTAGTACCTTGTTACCTTTCATAAATAAATAAACAGGGATACTTGTGTGTTCATAAAAGATTTTACGAAGCTTTGTATCCTCGGAACTTTTTTAGACATTAATTGTTATTTATCTAATAGATTTTATTAGAGACTTCGCCCCGATTAGAGATAAGATTATCAACCCCTTTTTTAAGTTGGCGATCAAGACAGAAATTATTATCTATACTAATCTTGTAAAGCTGAAAAGTTTGTTTGTTTGAACGGGCTATTTTCAGAAACCGATGGTTGGATTTAAAAAATTATTTCAGTGTTGGATAGTACATTTATCGAGGAAGAATATGGGATATATTATATTTAAAAAAAAATAAGGATCCTTAATAAAAGTCCAATAATGTAACCCAATGTGTAAAAATCGAAATGAAGTCGAGCAAAGCCGCTGGCATAAGCTAGTTTCGCATATAACTAATTTTTTTATTTTTGTCAGAATAAGTGTATCCATACAAAGTTTGCTATCCGTTTCAGCGCAGTTTAGGATTACATCGAAATAAATATACAATAAATATTTTCATAAAATACATTCTAATGAATTACCTATGTCCATTCCAAATCGTCATAATCATTTACCAATTTACGCGTAACAAATGAACACACTTTTGCATTTATAACATTAGGTGTAATATTATGGTAAGTATACATAAAATGCCGGTGTTTTTTCTTTCACAATTCACAAGATCACAATTTATCTTTAATTAGTTAAAAGCTTCTCAGCTGAATAATTATTTCAATTAGAAACCTTTTAGCTTGTTAAAGAAATTAACGGCCAATTGCAATTAAGATGTTATTTTTTGTTCTTGAAAATATCTGAGACAAGTTAACGCTATCATCTTTATGACTCATTAAAAACAGACACACAAAATTTACAGAGTTTTATATAAAAGTAGTTTAGTTTAATGTTTAAAATTAAAATCGAGTTAAAAAAAACATAAAAATTTATTGATTTTGAATCCTGAAGATACAAATGAAAATGTTTCACAATTAAAAGATTTCCATTTATATGTCTGTAATTAAAAACGCTTAGTGGAAGAGACGCAAAAATATGTCTCATGCCACGCGAACATGGCAAATCGGTTTTTTGGAATAGATAACGATTTTTTGATAGGTTGGCCTATATAGAGACCCATATTTTTAATGTTTAGTTCCAATTAATAAGGCTAATAGATTTTCCACATAAACAAAGGGAGTGGTATTAACTATACTAATAACGTCAAAAAATGTTACCTTCCCTAATATTATTTGAAGCAAAAAGTAGCCTTATGCCTACGCAAGTTTATTGAAAAGACTTTTATAGGCTGAAAGTTAGTTCGCTCCATAAAACACGGATTTCTATAGAAGTTTGGAAATGTGTCGGCTTCATAAAGCCCTATATACTGTTACTGAGATTTTCTAGAAAATTGATTTTAATAAAAAACTTAAAAAGTAATTTTCAATCTCAACGTTGTTGGTTTCAAAATCAATTTGCCTCCGAGAAACTATAAAGTTCGAAATATTTCAACAAAAATAAACGAAGACAAAACATTTCACATTATTTTTTATCCTATTTTTTATTGTAGAATCTTTGTTTGATTTTTATTTTTATGAGCTTTTAATAGACTTCATTAATAACAATATTTTTATAAACGGTATTTCTACCTAGCTCTGATGACCCGCAGCTATGTCATAAACAATGACCGAATGTATAAAAGTAGAGAAAAAAGGTATTGGAAATGTATTTTATCCTCTAATTTTCAATAATAATTCTAGCCGAATTTGGTCATTGCGCGAACAAAAGTTTTTCTTTAACCTCGTATTTCTATAAAAATAATTAGGTTGCCAAGGCAATCTTATAAGTTTTACGCTTACCCTTTATAAAATGGGTAAATATTCTAATTATTCTCGCAAAAGGCTCTCTATCCTTTATTAAAATCTAGTACTCCAAGAACAGCCTAAGTTTCACAGCATTTTAGCTATTTCCTTAATCCGTGAAAACCACGCGCATTTTTCTGCGATTCATGACATACTGGCATAAGAATTATATCGTTCATTATTACGTATAACATATCCTATTATTTAATCCACCTAATAAAATATCTGTGTAAAATTTCCACCTATATAAATTCATCTATTTTTGTACGATTCGTAGCAAACGTAAATACATATACAAGCTTTCACATTTATAATATCAGTATGGATTATTTTATATGTATTGGTACTGAAGTAAAAAAAATAAGTTTTCATTGCGCAGTTCCACCAAACATTGTGGACGAGGGAACAAGTGGAGATCTTGTTGCTAGGGAAGGCACTAATGTCAGCATCACTTGCAAGGCTGATGGCAGACCGCTTCCTCGCATTTTGTGGAGGAGAGAAGATGGCACCAACATATTGCTGAGAAATGATGCAGAAGAGTTACATAAAGGTAAACTTTGTTATGTTAAGACGCATGAAAAGAAAATATTGTTTCAAATAACAGCAAACGTTTTTATACTATAGATACAATAAATGTCTAGTTATGCTATCTACTATTAAGGGTTTGCAAATATTATGACACTAAATTTATGCCTATTTTATTCATTCTGTATAAACGACAGTTCTGTTATGAAACATTCCCAAACTTTGAAGTTGAATTCTATATAAATAAAAGAAAGTCGTGTTGACCAATAAAAAATATCTCTGATTATATAATATTAAAATATTTACATAATTTGAAACAATATATAAATAAAAGATCATTAATTCTGAAAGTGCCACATGTTGTCATACAAGTCTATTGCTTATTTGTAATAATTGATGTTCACTGCGAATCAGTAAAAGTACGTTAAAATTGATCGAGCCGTTTTCGAGTTACAAATGCTGACACGACATTTTTACTAATTAAATTATAAATAAGTTAGCACGATATTACAAACATAATTGTTTTTTCAGGTTGAATTACATTTGTTAAACTTCATTTACATAAAATAGCAATAAGCAATAAATCGAATAAATTAAACTAACAATAAAAGCTCTTTACTTGAAAGATATAAAGATAAGTGAAGCACAACAATTATCGAATGTTTCTCCTATAATTGCCTCTCTGAGTTGATTTACGAGCGTAATTGATTTTCTCTTCTCAAAGAATTACGTAAATGAGTTTTGAAATGTATATTATATTATATAGTTTAGACATCCTACGTATTTAATATAACGTAGGTTGTGATGTAATAACATTATTTTTATGTACGTCTTCAAAGACATCGTTATTTAAGTTATTTGAAGTAGAACTCCTCTGCGACTTCACCTTGGTCCATTTTATATAGACCTATACTATTTTTGGAGTAAAAGCACTTTAAAACATTATCTGTCAGTCCAAGTTTCGTAATAATCGATTTAGGCATTTCCTGAAAATGATTGTAATTTATAATTTTTTTTACCAAAAGAAAACTTCGTAATTTACTAATATTTTTCACTAAGTAAATATGTAGTTCCGTCAAATCCAACGAAGAATTTCTTTATAAAACATTAGCAGAAACTAAAGATTTAATTAATGTAAGACGAGCATCTGCTGAAACTTTTAAATGTAATTAGAATGTTCATTGTTAGCACTCTTTATGAGTAGAAAATTATGAAGATATTTAATACCTTGCCGCGTTTTAATAAATATATTTTACAAAACAATTATTACAATAAATATTCATTGAACAGAATTCATCAAAAGATTCTAGAGACATAGATCTTCTCAGACATCTTATTAATTAAAACTAAGACGTGTAGTTCATCGCAAAAAAGTAAAATGTGTCTTTGAATTTCGAATCACAAATCTATTGCAGAAAAATATTGTAGGCTCTTTTGTCGTTGTTAGTTAAAATTAAATACAGTAATTATAATATATCATGGTTTATTCTTAAGTCGTCACTTCATTCTGCTAACAGAATTTAAAAAAGTAATCTTCAAATAAAAACATAATTCAAATCGTTTTTGTCGGCTTATAGATAGTAGTAGAAGTAAGAGGAATAACGTATTATTAATTCATATTTTATAGATAAAATTTATTGTTTTGGCAGTTGATATGTATACCGGGCCATCCCTGAATCTCACGAAGGTAGAGCGAAGACAAATGGGAGCATATCTTTGTATTGCGTCTAACGATGTTCCACCATCTGTCAGCAAGAGAATCATGCTCAGTGTCAACTGTAAGTAACTCATCTCAATTAATCTTATTTTCTGTATCATGTTTAATCATAGCAAATAAAGAATGCTTTTGAGAAGAAGCCCAATTAAAAGAATGGTATTCGACGCTAAGAGCATGGGAAACTGACAATCTAATTTCTATTAAAAACAATTTAGTTTTATATACTAAAAACGATTGTTAAAAGAGACAGTAGTTAACGTAAATAATACACAATTATATTCTCAGGTACATTCTCTGAATGTGCCTCTTTCGATTTCGTCATACACATAGAGCTTTATTGTTATAATTATTACTTTTCGTAACGGCCTAAACAAATTGCTGTTAAATATAATGGTTACATAGACATCAATTACGAAAATAATGCTTACGTAAATGGGAGCTGAAATGGGGTAATAATATGCCAATTTTCCCCAATACACAGGAGATACATTTTATACATGCATAATTTCTAAATTAAGCTTTGATTGGTAGCACAGACAACGTACGATATATTCATTCACCACTAACATATTCTCCAATAGTTTATTCTGTATATTTTTTTACGAAATCCTTTCAAAACGGACAGGTCTATATTGAAATAAAACGTAGTTTTTAACCAGTAAATTCACGTTTGGTCTATAGGATAGATTTCTTACTTCGTCTTTTTTATGTGTTTTTCAAATGTTTTATATTTGATGTATGAAATTCAAAAGGCAGCTAACAGACACTCTTGGTGATTATATTTATCCGATTTTATGTAAAGTAATCAATAAACTACTAAACGCATATCGTGAAATGTCATTATATATATAATATTTTATCTTATACATTCTTCTTTTATTTATTATCTTTTAAAATTATTTAATGACTACTAACAAAATAAATATATCAACTTTTCATTACGTACTTTACGCTTACGTTTTTTATAATTTTATGTCCTTAAACAAAATCACACACTTTTATAAAAAAAACTTCTATTGACTGATTCAAATCCACCAAAAATTTAGTAAAAGTTTTTCGCTAATCACACGCTCGCTCGATTTAGCAAAAAATTAAAGCTAAGTTCTATATTATACTGGCCTCAGGGTAAGCAATTGTTAATATACTATGCTTATGTGACATAATTGTCCATTGCTGGAGGCAAATTAGGTGGAATCTTTTACCGTCCCTCGTAGTCTACTGTGTAAATAATATTTATAATAACAAAAAACAATGTTTTATCTTTTATTTTTATTGCTGTATACTCGTATAATCCGCTTACATAAAACATTTCAAACATTCACAGAATTGTTCGAGAGACTATACTATTTTTGCAATTCCCACAACATTGTTAGCTCATTGCCATGCAAATATTATTTATAGAATTTATTAAGTGCAATTACGCGGATATGATTGGTCTATTACATCGAAGCGTCTAGGGAGGAATGTCTGTGACTCAACGTCAGTAAAACTAATCGATTTTATTATTAAACTTCAATAACATGGTAAGGTTCAAACGTTAAAAAAAAGAAAAGTTATGACAGTGATAAATAAATGTTCGTAGCTCCTTACTATCCTAATTTTCAAGAGTTTTTCTTAATAAAGGACTACTCCGACAAAATTCTGTAACTTTTTCGTGTCGTATGACCCGGATTTTCGAGATTTTACGATAACTGTTATGCCGGTAAAAGCTGCTCCAAAAGGTTGATAAATAAGCGAAAACAATATTTTTTTCAGTAGATATTGTAGGGGTAAAAATTTATTAAAGGTCCTGCAAGTATTTTTCTCGTTGACGTTAATTTTTCAATTTTGTTGAATACGCTCAAATTGATTCCATTACAGTGTTTTAGATTTGTATAAGACATGCATATATGTATTAAGGTAACATTAGTATGATACAGTAGATCACTTTGTAATAAAGGAATTATTATGTAAAATATATGAAATTTATAGTTACGAATATAAACACCTATAAGGCATGACTCTACCAATCAACAATACACATAAATTAGTAGACGCTTCGTGTCTCTACAATTAATGAGTTTTTCCCAAAAAGTATATTATGAACATAGAGGTCGTTAATAATATTGAGTTATTCGCTTGCAAAGGCTATACTAATACGCGGCTAAAAGTAATACAAAATAAAATAATTTATTGACAGTTAGCCCAACAGTAGTGACAACATCGAAGGTGATCGGGGCACCAACGGGGTCAAATGCAACGCTGGAATGTTTTGTGGAAGCTTATCCTCACGCTATCAACTTCTGGTTAAAGAGCGGTGAGAAGATGATGATCATATCGAGGTAAGAAATATTTATTTGATATGAAAATTTATATTGACTGTTTCTCTAAAAAAAATATTAATTTAGGCATATGTTTGTTACTCTAATATTACGTAAACTGGGCGTAATTTTCTTTCTTAAATCAGAATCGGAAATGAGATACAATCTATGGTGAACCAAGCTTAAGATAAACTTTTACATACATTTCCTGCTAAAGTTTCCGGTTTCAAAGAAAAAACCTAAGAGATCTTGCCAAGTACAACACTTAAGCCACACATAAACTAAAGGAAAACTTTAAAGTGAATTCTTTAAACTACAAATTTGAACAGAATCAGTTGACCGACGACCATTAAGAATGTGTGATAGCGTTACATGCTGGATTTTATTTTTACACTTTGGAAACTTGTCGAAGCTGAATTTTCCGGCACTTTAGTGTGAAATACAAGTGGAGATTGACAGCCGTTCCGAACGCTATTTGCTGAACGAACGTACTCTAAATCTACAATCAGAACTAACGATAAGTCACTGAAAATCTCTTCCGCTATCGGTTACTTTGGAACTTTCAAATAGCATTTTATTTCCGATTCTTTGTTTGTAGGAAACATTCAATGCTGATACGACGTTTAAAATGGAATTGGCCTTTTGTTGTTGATATGTTTGTCTAGGATAATATTTATCTTTGTTTGATATATTTTTACTTACCTTAATTTCGATTTAGAGTCGTATGTATAGGTAACATTTTTTTTATTACAGTAACAAATACCAAATTAATGAAGTGAAAATATCTGCATACCAAGTGAGGATGATTTTGAACATATCTGAGTTTGCTACTGAAGATACTGGTACATATACCTGTGTATCAAGCAATACCATTGGAAAGGCGGAAGGAACATTAAGGCTATATGGTATATAATATTTTATACTCTACTTGGAAATATTATGTTTAATTAATTTTTTGAAAGTATTGTAAAATAATATCTATAATTAAATTAAATATAAGTTTAATGCATTGAAACTTGTTTTTACCATTTTACAATTATATTTACACACTTGAATAAAACTAAGGTAACATTATACTCGTATAATAGTCTAAGTTAAGCTTTAGGTATCTAAAGAAAATCCGTCTATGTAAGTCCAAACCAAAACAGTCCACATGTTCCGAATATAAGCCGTAACAAAGAGATAGATAGACTAACAGAAATTTTACAAGCTTTTTCTAATAACTAACCACAATTAATTTCTTCTATCGCAAAATACTGTTATCTTGCTATAACAAACAGACACTACAATTTTAGGTCAATGAATTGATGTATTATACGTATATAGTATTGTAGTAATCTTTTTTTTTTTGCAGAAATAAAAATAACGACAACGACGACCACAACAACTACAACGACCACAACGACCACGACGACCACGACAATAGCGCCCACGACTACGGAATTGACCACACCGCCCCGTGAGTATATCTCTATTTACTAGTTAGAAATAAATAAACGTATCAACAAAATCACCTAGGATTACATTTTTAAGTTACTGTCTGGAAACCATCAAACACCTTAGAAGATTTTTATTAATTATAATTTATTGTGAAGTCGTGAGCTATGAAAACTTTGGGCAAAATCCTGAAGGTTCTACTCTAGTTCTTCAACAGAGTATCTGAGGCAGGGCGAGTCCCATATAACAATACATTTGCCCTTAGTAAAAGAAACTGACTAGTCTGTCAGTTGATATGAAATATATCTATATGAATGTCATGACAGTTTTAATTTTTATATTACAGCTTTTCGGACATTTTATGTACCTATTATTACTCCAAGTTAATTCAGAATGTAAATAATGTCTATTTCCACAGTACAAGTTACTGTATATCTTTGATATGAGTTTAATTTCTCGTACCTATGTCAAAGTAAGTTAGGTAAATGTAATACAATATTACAGATACTAACTCTGAATAACTTGTCTATGTATCATAGATTGAGCTAAGTTAAATTTACTTTAACCAAGGAAGTTTCCGATATGAATTAGTTAAGTAATTAAATTCAAGCATATTTGTTGAAGTCATGAGTTAAATTTTAAAAATTCACATACAGTATCAGGAAAAATAACAAGAATTTTCATGATTAAGCAGTCGAGCTTTAATATTACTTTTTTTATAGACTATATAGTGGCACTGCAACCTGCTGAGCAGAAATTCTTTACACCAGATGTAACTACTTACGGTAAGATTTAAAAGGTTTTTGACATGTATGACTAATAAACAAAATATTTTAAAATGTTTAAAAGCTCTAGTTAACAATAAGGATAATTCGGTTTATCAATTTTAATGTAGCAAATAAATACTGTAAAATAAACCCAAGGAAGAAAATAAGACTGTACAAATTTATTTTATTTAGATACCATGCAGAACGTTATAGAGCAGTCTGTCCTGGACAACAACTGGCTGCCGACTGTGGAATCGCAAGGTGCGGGCCCAATACGAATATCGATTTCAATTGTCGTGATACCCGCAGTTATACACTCTTTACAATACTTAAGTCTTATAGATTATTTACTAGGGTATAAATATTATTTTAATTATTTAAGATGATAAGTTACGCGATATAGATTTTCTATGTCAATTTAAAATATACGTTTTTATAAAATTGTACATTAAGTTTAATTGTTAATTTTGACATATTAAATTACTTGCTGTATTTTATACTTAATATAAATATTTATAAGTTTCATTGTTGACGTACATGTCAGGGGGTATCGTACAATTAGTGTACTAAAGGTACTTGCATAATTCGTTCTCTGCCGATTAAAAATATTAGATATTTTTAAAAATATACTGTCCTTAACAACAGTCTTACTTTTTATAATTCATTTTATATGTTAATATTTCACTTGTCTCTTCTTTATACAAACTATATAATTATTTTTGGCTGATTTGTCACCAAACTGTGTGAGTTCAAAAGAAAAATTTAATATGTATAACCTGCCATTACAAATAATTAATATAAATATAAATAATTACGAGATATTCTAGTTAAAACAAAACGAATTTTACGGTAAGATTTGATTTATTTTAAATTCTGATTTCCAATCGTTAGATTTCATTTGGATGAAAAATAAAATTCGCACAATTATATAAATTCAAAAGCTGTTAGAAAATATTCCACGGGTAAATGTTAACTAACGATTGAACTATCAGTCCTAAGTACAATAAATATTTTATTCATAGTATATTAAACGATTATCTCTATGTACAAATAACAACGTTTAATCTTAACAAAGCATATCAATAATGTGTAAAATATTAATATGTACATAATTATACTAAAAATATCCCGATTGAGTAATTAGGAAGCCAAAGTTATATAGATAACTTAATTTATTTCTTATTATTACATAATTGACGGAATAACTTGAAAAGTTGATTCTGAAAAGTTTTATTCAAATATAAAATCAGTATTTTTTTTCTTTTATATTTTCAAATGTAATTATGCCACGTTTTAACATTTATAATATAAATCAGGGCCATTATACAATCAGAACATGAAAATTCATTGCCCCATAAAATATACTAACGGTAGGCCAAACTGCACGCTTAACGAGATTGACATCAATAACATAAATTCAGGTAAAATATAAATGTTACTGGTCATGTAAAATGAGATCTTTTTGTTGTGCTGTGATTTGTAAACATGTTGCTAAATAGTGTATTGTTATTCCGAAATTTCATCTATCAATTTAATGACACAATACTAATCGTAAAATCGTAATAATCTACTATCTATTTGTAACTTTCTGTATATGAGCCAGTGTGGTGTAGAACAAGTATCGAAAAGAAAGATAAGTATGTAACAATCTTTAGCTTTTCGGAAGAAGTTGCTAATACCAAAAAAATACGCGTTTTGGTGAAATTTTTCCGAATATTGCTAAGCCTTTCCGAAACTTGTTAATAACCCCGCTGAATAGTTTGATATTCGTTCAAGGTTCACTGAATCGTCTAATCCTTATATCCTTCAATCATATAAGCTTCACACAATAGTCTAATCAGCCTAAATTCGTTTAAAATAAGCGTTATTTAGTTTTAGAAGATGTTATGTAAATATGCTGAATAAATTTATAAATAAGCCATTTTATTACCCTGTTCTTAGTAGAATTAGTTAATAAGCTCTAGCTGACTGGATTGTGTAAATAATAACAATAAAACTGTTTAATAATGAGTCTTTTATTTCAATAAAACTTATTTCTCATCAAATTTATTTATAAGCTGATTGATATTTTTCTTATTATCTTATCCATACACATAAAAAATGAAATTTTGTAAATGTTTACGAAAATACATACACAAGATGATTTACAGAAACAATATAATTGTTTTGTCTCTCTGTCTGTTGTATGCTCCTGTTCATTTCAGAAACAGACTCGATTTTAAAGGTCTATCAATAGCAGGTAGTTTATGTCACTTAGAGTACCTTTATTTAATCATTATCATGTATAAAAGCAATCAACGGGAGAAAAAGAGCCGACTTACATAAAATTCACGTGCTGACGCTACCTTAAATAATAAAGATGTGGATACAGAAAGCTATCTTATGTTATTATTTCTATACCAATATAATGAATCTCCAAAACAAGGAAGTTGTTTATATTAACAACATTATTATCATCAAAATATGTCATTATTTTGATTGAAATAGCTAAAATACGAAACATCAGATCACGATTCGAAATATCAAACGAGGTCGAAATAAACAGTAAAAACAAATCCCATTAACGATTGTTTTGTTGTACACGTAACAGTATATTGTGATTATATCAATTTAATTTCGACATTATCCGCTTGGAAATCCTTTTAACAATGTTTTCTACGTATCATTATGCTGTTACACATTCGGTTTTCGAAAATATTATTAGGGACAGAGAAAATCACATTTATATTTCCAAGCCTCGATTCGTTTTAAAAATGTTATATTTTCGATTATGAAGAAAAATAACGGCACAATCACACAAAAATATATTTGATTCACGACGAGTTGTCTACGAGATATCTACGAGTTAATAAACGAACCACGCAATGAAAAGTTTAAGGTCTGATTAAAGTTTCATTAGGTTATATTTTTATTTAAATTCAAAATTCACAGCTAGCATATAAACTAGTCTTTTGTTTATAATTATTTTATTAGGTAAATGGTAGGTGACTACGCGGGATACTCAAAAGAGATTATATCACTCCCGAAAATATGGGAACAGACAGGAAGTTTCAAACTTTCCAAATTAAATTCCATAGACACAAAGAGCCGAGCCGGTTTATATAATTATAAATAGTAATAACATAATTTCAAACAGGAATTCGTAATTTAGCTTAATTATTTTCAAAGATAATATACTGTTAATATTTACTGTGGCCGCTTTAGAGCCCATATCAAACAACACGTCAAACCTTATCAAAGTGTATATAATAATACGTATATACATAAGTACATAGGTGTAAATTATGTCACAACCGCTGTCAATTTCACTAATATTAGGTGGCGTTTATCTAAAATTAATTGGATTAGATACTTCTCTAATTAAATGTTAAAGTCCAAGTACATTATTACTTTCTATATATCCATGATAACTCCTTTACATAAGGATTAAACTTATCTATAATATATAAATCACTTCCTATTTACAGATATATAATATATAAAAACGTTATTACATTATAATAAATTCAAGAATCAGATCATAACGCAAATAATGAAGATTCATTAACATTTCACGAATAGAATTGTTTTTATTATGAGTAGGCTTCTATACACAATAAAGAATTTGAATATTATTAGAATAAGTATATCTATTGTTCAGCTCAAACGCTAAAATATGCAAATGGTAGCCTTCGTCATGACATCTAAATAATTTCCAACATAATTTAATAGAAACTAAAACTCATCCAATGTCAACAACTTATATAAATGTAAATTTGAGACATGGGTTTAAAGAAAGTGACCCTTACATCTCCTTATTTATTGTTCAGCTTCAGCCCACGCCAATGACACTCTTTGTAATGCAAATACGTGGACAAAAACAATTTAAATGTTAATTTATTTGTTACGCCCCAAATCGGGCATTTTCCTATTTATCTGGCCATGTAAACGGATAATTTTTAATCTGTGCGTTTACACACTTATTTAATGGTCTAATTATAGTATATTTATTTAAATTTTAGAAATTAAAATTCTTGCCTCTTTTTTAAATGATGTGCTAGTGTTCATAGAGTTAACGACAATCCTGTCTATTTGTGAAATGTATTTTTCAACCGAGTGTCGTAGGATAAATCCTAAAGTACGAGTTACCATCGGGGTATAGTAGTTCCCACCATGGTAGTTCTCTCACCGCTATCCCGTGGCTCTGCAAACGGAGGAAATGTTTGAAAGCCGGGAAGGTTTTAGGGGATATTCCTTCCTAATACTCGCAGTGGTATTAATAAGTAACTATGGCCTAACTATTCTCGACTATTTCCTGCTAGTCAAAATAAAAACTATGAGTAAAAGAAAAAACTGCATAAGAAGTTCCGAGTCTAATTACGACAAAAAATTTACATTGTAAACACCAAATAAATAAAGAAAAAGAGGAGGAAGCCGACAGAAACGTATCAAATAGCGTCTCTAGCGGCTCCTCCTCAAAATCATTGTCCACTTACTGGTGTTAAATATAAGAAACC
>JAOSYY010000009.1:9370051-9385627 GCA_025727935.1 Hebomoia glaucippe | reverse complement strand
ATAGTTTAAAGCTTTTGAAGCATGTTTAGCCTTCATACGCTGGTTTTATTCAATAGGTTTTTAAAAAGTTAGTAGTCCATACAATCACAATCAAGAACTGAATAAATAATTTCATCATTCGGATTAACACTATTCTTGTATTTATTCTATATTTTTATTTATTTAAACGCGCAGTTGCAATTAAATAAAATCTTTACAGGATGTATAGAAGGACCTGATCTCCGCAAAGTTGTCTACGTTACGAGATTATACACAGACTTTAATTTCTTTTCAGAATAAATAAAATTTGATTTCCAACAGTACTACGTTTGACAGATAGGACCAGTTTGTACGGGAAAATAGACTTTTTTAATTTTTTCCTTTGAATTTTCCATACTTCTACGAATATTTCAAAACAAAAATTTCCAAATCCGTACAGCTTTTCTCGAATTCTAGCTGAACTAACGAACAACAACTTATTTTTATATATTAAGATATGAGAAATAAGAACAACAGCCACTCTAATACCAAATTTGTCAAAATAGACAAAGTTAGTTTATTTAGTGAACTTTCTATTCAGCTTTCCGTCGTCTTTGATATTGATAATGATTGAACGTCGAGTTAGATAATACATAGAATGTACTATGATTAATTTCATTAAAAAAAAGTCTCTCAGTTCCAATGAATGACCCTGACTACGACATATTAAGTGTATTTTATCATACGATGAAAGTAATAAAATTCCCATACCGGTAACTTTATATGACAATCAATTCTTAAAGAGATAATTTTTTCTCTCTCTAAAAAATTGACACAAAAATTCTAAAAAAAATTCAAACTCAATAATACTTCATATTTAAAATGTAAACTTATGATATTCAACAACTTATAGAAGCCTTCTTAAGGTTGTGTGTTAGTGAACAATTACGACTTTCCGAAATGATTGAAATAAGTATATATCTTTTATTGATTAATAAAAGACCTTTTAGTCCATAAAAAACTGCCAAATCGTTAATACCGACATCTTTACAAAGATAATACTTATCAGTGCTTTTATTTTACACATCCGATTTCGTATAAATTGTAAAATTTCGTGCATAAAACATAGTCGGCTTAAGATAGTGGTCTGCCAAGAGAATGTTGGCAAGAGTTGGAGACGGCGTGCACGCTGTGGTGAGCCTTCAATTAAAAGTGTTATACGTGCAATGCGCAACACTATTGGACACTAATACAACAATACATGTTTGCAACGCGTTCACACTCTTTCCTTTTTATTACTGTCGTACATTTGTAAAGATATTGCATTGCCAATGTGTTCGTAAAAATGTCTTTCTCGATACAAATTCGCTTTTTTCAGCAAACGAACATCACTTAATTTTACGTAATTAATAAATTAAACAATAATATGAATTAACAATTTTGTTATATTTTCTTTTTTTTTTTTCTTTTTGTATAATGTATATAATATATAATAACCTTCTACAACGTCCTTTTTTAGTAAGTTGACTGGACCCTAGTCAACGCAATGTGTGTATAATAGGTCATATTTTGTGAATTTCTTTTTATTGTCAATCCCCTGTGTGGATCAAATTGAATAAAATAAATAAAACATTTGAAAATGTTTTGTTTAAAACCCAACAATATATTTCACACTTGACTTTTCTATTTTAGATTGAATATAATTTAATTATTAATAATATCCGTCAGAGCAGAGGTATATGAAGTCACTTATGTATAGTATGTGTGTAGATTCTATGTATATATACGATAGTTTCAGTCACTTACCGGAAGTCAAACCTATTACTCGACTAAGGAAATAACTTATGGTGCTTAACTAATTACTATGGCAAAATGAATCAAAATCAGAATTCAGAAGGAATACAGTAATTTACTACCAAAACCTGAACACAAAAGTAATTATTTACATGTCATTATATGGCTTTGTAGGACTTTAATTAAAAATTATATTACAATACAGAATTATATAATATTTTAATAAAGTGTTTAAAAGATCTTAAAAAGAGGCTTTTATGTTTAATCACTATTCATAAATTCTAGTAAACGGCTATCTAAATCTTTACTAATATTATAAAGCTGAAGAGTTTGATTGTTTGAACGCGCTAATCTCAGGAACCGCTTGTCTGATTTGAAAAATACTTCCTGTGTTGTATAGTAGATACATTTATCGAGGAAGGCTATAAGCCATATTATATTTTCAAAAAAAATAGAGATCCTTACTAAAAGTCTAATAATGCAGCTCAAGATGTAAAAATCGAATTGAACGCAAGCGAAGCCGCTAGCAGAAGCTAGTACATTATAAACTTTCTACGTAATGGTTTTTATAGTTGAATCCAACTTGGTTTCAAGAATGGCTTAAAAAGAACAACGTCTTAAGCTTTCATGTTTATATTAGAAATAAATCTAGTTGGTACATCAATGAACTGCGATTTAAAATAAAACAATCCTCCAGAAGAATGCCTTTTTTTCCTCCCAGTTAAAGCTTATTGTGTTGTTGTTGAAGAAAATCCATTTTGCGGTCATTCTTTGTAGTTTAGTTCTTTTGTTAATCTCCAATACGTTAAGACGCAGTCATTTAGAATTCTTATCAATTATGCCTGTAGCATATACTTCGGATATATGTATTAGCAAATCTGTGAACTGTTAGATATTGATTTCCCACACAGGTTTCCAAAATTGATTAAGCCTTATATGACTTCTGTATATTATTTACAAGAAAGCAATTGTTTCTGTGATGTATAGAACTTGTCTTGTATAATCGATGCACACTCACTGATACTTTAATCGGACTAGACTTTAAGTAAACTGCGTTATACAATATCGTCCGTATGAACTAAATGCATTTTTCATGTTGTGAAGGCAACTTTCTCTGAAGTTTGCGATGAACACTTGCAGTATTGATACAATGCTCCCAACGGATCACATGGACGTTTTATTTCAGAAAATAAGGTTTACACGTTTCATATTGCATGTATCCATGACGAAAGAATTGTAGAATGCAAGAAATTTAATCGCATAAAATACCACAGAATAATTAGGTGAATTATAGACTTAAAACAAACCCGGGCGACACGCTATATAATAAAATGCCTAACGAGATCATTCCGAATTATTGCTTTCGAACATAAACATCGTATCAAAATTTGGCATATTTATTAAGGAGCTGTGATGGTTACAAAAGTTAGACAGATAGACAATCAGGCACATGATAATAATATAAAACCTCTTTTCGGGGATAAAAAAAAACGAGATAAATATAAACGGTAATTTTATATTTTACAAAGATTTCAAATAAGTATGGTAGGTACCTTAAGTTATTTTCGAAATGATTATAATAATTATTTTTCTTTTTTGCTATTTAGGAAAGGTATCAGTGATCATTAAAACCTCTATTTCAGTAAATATCTTTGATGTTAATAGTTGAAAGCCATCAAAACTTTGTGATCCATTAATTTAAATTTCCTCATCCAGCCCCTAATTAAGTAAGAATTAAATCAATGTACAACTTCAAAACTTTAATACAAAATCCATATGTCACAAACCTAATTTGTCGCCATCACAGAACAGTTTATCATCGTACAATTCAATTAATCCACGAGGATTATTTATTCAACAACGAATTATTTCTGTTTATTTGTAACACATATCTGCAGCCATGTATTTAATCAGACCAACATACAAATTAATTTCACGTGACCTTTTAATGAACCGTAAATGATACTAATTGAATTGTAATTCAGTTGTATTTTAGTCCTAGAGCATATTATTCCTGCTTGTTTGATTGAAATAGATAAACAAAAGTAGACATTGTGCGAATCAGCATAAAATTCAGTATGTTTCAACGTGAATATTTCATGAATTGAGCGGAAATAGATAATCATCATAATATTGTTATTTCCCAATACTACATAATAAAGTTTTAGAGAATATACAAAGGCTTACGGTATATCAACAAAATGAAGTTTCGTGTCCGTGTCGTTGTCACGACTTCAAGAAATATTTAACTCTGCGGGGATCTAAATACAAACTTTATATTTCTATTTTGTCCATTCACCCAATAGTATTAAACTGAATAGCGCTAGGAGCGATTGCAACCCGGTTCTTTGACGTCAGCGCTAACAAAGTCAGCATCTTTGCAGTCTAATCTCATCCAATACGCAGTCACGTTCTAGTTTCATACATTTCGAAGTGAAATCGTGTCGAAAAATATCCGAATACCCTCACCCCTATATCAACAATTCGAGGAAGAAAATTGTTTTTATGGATTCGATATGCTTCAATTTCAATCGGCGCTGGATGTGTACCGTTTTCGACGGGGCGAGAGTACGGAATCAATTTGCCTCGGAATGAGGTCCCACAGGCCTTGAATAATGCCTCTTTATTGAAGCAGTGCCCACATGATGCGTGATGAGAATAACATACATTGCAATGTTCGTATGATTAGTTATTAAGATTCAAGGGAACATAGTCATTATTTGGGGTTTATTCAATAATTAAAGGCATACATAGTAACTTACAAATAGTTTTTTAAGATTATCAACTGCCTATTTAATACATATTAGTAGTTTATTAGTATTTTCGATACCTATTAAAAACATTTAAAAGTCTAAACGTCATTAAAATTCGTACTTTTTATCCCTGATTCTAATATTATGTATAAATATGAATAATAAGTAATAAAAATCAAGCACATTTGCTTAGAAAGTATATAGAGATATTTTTTATGACCGCCATCAACATGCAAATACGGGGTTCCGCATTAATTAATTATTCGCCGCTGCCCTGTCGATTTTTTATTTCATTATACTTGATAGAATTCAATCTGTATTTTTTTCAATTCAATTACCTAACCGTGCGCTCGAAAAGTGCATTCTACGGATTTTACGTGACTAGTAGACGAGTTCCGACAAAGCATTCATCAATGCAGTTTTAAAAAAGAATGTATGGAGATACTTCGTATTTGAAATCACTAACTATATGCTACATAGACAAAACTATGTTCTCGTAAATTTTACATCACAAATGTGATTAGTGGCTAAAACTAATGTTGCTCAGAACGTCTCTAGTTGACCGGGGTCTGGATCTTGGGTAATGGCGGACCAACTCGAATAATTCAATTGAAACTAGACCATCCCCTTCACGCGACTAATGAACGCCTTGTACATAATTAACATTGAACTATATGTTATTTGTATGTCGTCTAAAGTTTTTATGTAAGAAGTGAATAATAGGAATTAAAGAAACGGATTATATCAAGATACCTTAGTTAATTACTAGAAGTGACGTGTCGATGTATCCGTGTTGTTTTTATTTATTTACTATTTAAGAAGGTATTCTAAACGATGAAATGTAGGTAGCTAAATTTCCTACTTATATAACGATATACCTTAATAAACACCTAACGAGGTGTCTATTAGAGTCTCACCAAAATCGCTGCAGCCATTTTAGAGATTAGACTGAACAAATATACAGATAGATACACAAAAATTTATAAATTGAATTTATGTCTAATTATGTGATTAAAAGGAAACATTACTGAAGTTATTATACAGATTGTTCATATATTTATTACTATGGATAAAAATAAAAGTTATGTGTAGCTCATTTTAAACTAACACACGCTTAAATCTTATACAGCATTAATTGTTCTTGGATCTGACCTAAAATTATAATTTTTTAAAAACAGCTCTTCTACATTTTTCCATCCAATTTCAGATATAAACTCGTGAGCAACAGGCGTGAACAGATGACGTTTACCGTTTCGTATTTGCCTTCGTTGATTTCATCTAATTGAATGACTACAGTACCCTTATAAAGGAACGCCTGCCAATTCCCAATTTATTCAGCGATCAAATTTTACACTGAGATTAATCCCGACGCGAACAAGGTTTTAAGCCCAATTCACATTATGCCAGTTTTGTTTTCGTTTATTCTTCTATCATTATTATTATTATCATGTACGTAGTGTTAAACGAGAAAAAGTCTCTTGAGATATTTGTATAAAATAACTATCAAGAATTATGTAACTAATATTCTAAAAATAAAAATGTTTTAATTAACTATTTTCTTGTTGTTGCTTAGGACTATATAACAAAATTAGTTTCTGCCATCGGCTTCCCTCGCGTTCATTTTATTTTTTCACCTTGAGTTACATTATTGGACTTTTAGTAAGGAACCCTATTTTTTAATATTTTTAAAAAAAATGTAATATAGTCTATTGCCTTCTTCGATAAATGTACTATCCAAAACTGAAAAAAAATCCATTTAAGACCAGCGGTACCAGAGATTAACGCCTTCAAACACGCAAATAAACAAACGAACAAACTTTTCAGCTTTAAAATATTAGTATAGATGTAAAACTATAAATATACAGAAGGCTTGATACGATTTCAATTTTCAATTAAATTTTAGTCTGTTAATAGATTAAAACATTGTATAAACGCCTTTTAAATTATTGCATTGATACGTTTTCCGTAAAAAGCGGGACGCGCGTGATGATAATAATTAATCATTCGCATCGGACTCATCAATATTTCGTTCGTTTATTACATTTCTTTTGATGTCTCCTTTTTTTGGGCAACAATTTTAGTGATTGTATTCATGAAAACATTTTCAAATGCGATTTTAATTTGACATATTAGATCGCGAATAGCTATGACAGTCATACTCGTATTGTAGAAAGAACATCGATATGAGCGGCCTAAATTTTATTTAATTAGGTGTATAAGTAGTTTTTCTCATGTTAAAATCCCGTAAGAACAGTGGAGATATTTTTTATTAAAACACATGTAGAAATTGATATTCTGCTGGGAAATGAAGACTTTATTTTGTTAGTACAATATATTTATACATAACGTTCGTGAGGTTCTAAGTTTCAGCTTGCTTATTGAAACTAAATAAATTAACCTCCGGCTTAACTTCACGAAGCTACTTAATTATTATTTCCTTATCATAGTTTATGCTTCCTATCATGTTAAAACTTAAAGTTTATGTTTTCAGTGAGTATCAGTGAGTACCTTTACTATGGAAAACCATTGTAAAGGTATAATATTAATCTAATATCTTAAGCAGCATAATTGAAAGGGTAAAAGACGCAACAAGCGATCATAAATCAAATTGGCCATACCCTTTTCCATTTTGTGTATAACTAAAAAGTAGTCAAAGGGTAGAGTGCGATTAGATATAGCGTTTAAATTGAAGTTCTGGTGCTAATGCAATTTCTGGAGGGTCGGACCCGAGGCGGGGTCTGAGCGCTCGTCAGTTATCCCACCAATTAAGGTGCCTTCTAGACAGGAAATCCACTCAGTTAGACGTTAATCATGTAGTACGAACACTCCATATACATATTACTTTTCCATTTCGTACGCTATGAGGTTGTGAGAATGAAAATACGGGAAACTGCGGCGGTAAGGTAATTTATAGTATTATAAAGACTTTATTTCCTTAGTAATTTGTGTAAAGTGGGTAAAGTTTAACTGCAGTTTTATCTAGTTTAAGCTAGCTTTAGCTAGGAACGATGCAAGTAAAAGCACTTTTTCGAAAGAATATTTAATAAAAACTGATTTTACAATATTGTTCGAGTTTTTACGCTATTTTTGTTCGACGTCAAAGAAGATATCAAACATTATTTCAAAATGTCTTTCTTTAAACATATAATATCTGTTACAATAATTACACGGCTAGATATGACTAAAATAAATATCAATAACATTATTAGTCACACATTAAACATCTCTAGAGAAATAAACTCGTTTTATTTATTTATTAATATTTGTAAAGTAAGAGAACTTGTAAAAATATATAACCGAAGAAGTTTCTTACAAAATCTTATCCGTTATAAAGTTTTAAAATGTCAATCGAAATTGTATCCTCAATCAAGACATCGAAAATGTAAATCCTGCTCTTAAAGTTTCTTTGGCACACTCACAGCGTCGAGATTTAGGTAAATCTTTAAAATCTTAGCAATGCGGAAATCAATAAAATCGTAGAGACAAAGTTACAGTACGTTTTCTTTTCACAGATAAATTTATCTCTTTTACTACTTAAACTAACCCAAATCTAATAAAATTATAGTACTGAACTGAGAACAATGTTTAAAGGGTAATAACTAAACTTATTATTATACAAAATCTATTATTTATTTGTTAATATTTGTTATTATAAATCTGGATTACGTTTCTGCATTGTTATATCTGATATCACCACACTGTTTCGTCCAAGTGTCCAAGTTTCGTCAAATTTTAAATTATATACGGCAGTTATAGTAGAAACAAAAATTATATTTTGATTGTTTCGATTAATCTTTGAAACGACTGGATCTCTTTTGTCGAAAGAGTCACAACTCTCAGTGGCTACAGTTATTATAGCATCATACAAATATAATATTTCAAGCAATTGTAATTATTCAACTTTATAGCTCATAGAAATACACATTCCAACAACCATAGAGATCCTGGATTTAATTCCCGAAATAGAAAGGGTATTAAAAGCATTATTTGGGCCATGAAAAGCAATACAATAGACAGATATATGTCTGTCTCATGCCGCGATAGAAAATAAAGAGCTTTCCTTTTAAACTAAACGCGATTATAGAAGTATATCAATTCTTGGACACGTTGAAAAGAACTACGCCACATCAATATTTCCAGACCAATAAAACTCGATATCGGAATATCAGTGAATTCCCGCTTTCCATAAAAGACCGCATCGTCACTAGCTTTAGTGAAGTTATTTGCTATATCGTTGGACATCTTTGACCTGTCAAGTGTCAAGTTTTGTCCTAGTATTAAGTGATTTTTCTGAAAAGGACTATGGAATATAAAATAAAAGATATATTTATATTTAATTTTTACCAACATTAATAATTAGACTATTCGGTAGAGGTTGGCAGATGTTACTTTGCAGTGTATCCCGACAAGCTTTTCTCTTGCCCTACAGCAGTCTTTAATTACTTGAATATTTAAGATTTTTTCTAAAAAAATATCAGATTATCCATTTTGTATGTGCTATATGGACATTGATTACGGAAAATTTGAACCTGCGTCAGATTTTTGTCCCACTACAATGGGTGTTTGCTATTCAAGTAATAATTTTTAAAGATTTTAGATGAAAAAATTATGAATAATTCGATTCGATTTGTTAACTGACAGGATTGGTTACGGAGTGTGACATTAGGATTACAGCTACAAATAAAAATGAGGTTACTTAAAGAACTAAACTCACAAATTTATCTCGATTGTCATGACAGTACAATACAGTCAATCTTACTTAGGGCATTGATGGGGAAGAACAAAAATCAATTTCACGAATGAAAACGACTCTCAGTTCGCACTTTGGCTTATATGTCTAGATTTTGTCCACAATGACGATATTTTAAATCAACTCCTTATTCAATATGCAAGCGGTAAAAATGAGCGGTAAAAAAGAGTTGTAATTTGTTACTTTTTAATGGTCAATATATAAAAGTTATAACTCTTATATATGTATCTGTCATATATGGTAATTTCTAGACAGATTATTCCCATTCACACTTGACAATATATTGACTAAAATAGATATAATTAATAGTAATATGAAAAAGCTGGAAATAGCAATAATACAAGTTTTGGTTAATCGTTATATCTGTCAAAATATACGCCATTCTTATTAGAATATGTAACTGGGTGCAAATATATCTGTTTCCGTTACGAGACGGATCTGTCTTTTTGCATTATACTACATTGCGATTCTTCATAAATTGTAATAATTTAATAAACTCACTGTTTCATATATGAGCAATACAATTTTTGAAATATGTTATTAAATTCGGTCGTTTACTTTGATCATTTGAAGGAATAATTGCTTAAATAAGCGTACAAAGAGAAAGAGAGTACCTATGTTATTTTCAATTTACGTCTAGCGTAAGACGTACTCAGGTAAGTGCGTCACGTAGGGACGAGTTATTTATCACATTACTTTCTGTTTAGAAACGTTAATACTTAGTTATAAACAGTCCGAAAACGATTGTTGAGTACAGAATAATACTTGTTACGGCTAACAATTGCCCGCAATTCGATTATTTGAAACGCAATCAAAATAATTTTCACTATCGTGAGATTTTTATTAGAAATTCGCAGTACCTGATTTTATACGAATAAAAAAAAGGAACGATAATCATCTCTAGGATATCAATATTTAAGGTCCAAAACTGGGATGTATCCTAATTAATTATTTTTCTACCTTCTAGCAAAGTTATCATTAAAATTAGAAAAGCTTTCTAAGTAGTCAAGAAAATCTTTTTTCGTGTATTCTCATTGTACATTTTAAAAACAAGATCTATATAAGAATATAATATGTGTAATGTTACATGAAACAAAATATGAAAATAGCATGCAGCATGCAATTTGGGATCTCCGTGGTTCACGTGCGCGATGATTTTCATAACAAAAACGTTCGTGCTCAGACGGACAAAGGGCGCTAGTCGACGGGAGAAAGCCTTCAGAATACACAACCAGAAGCCTTTATACAACCAAAATGATATTTTGTCTGAAAATTTTCACCCGCTTTGTGTGCATCACCAACATGGCCTCTGGCGCTTCTAAAATGCACAACAAATCCGTAAAAACCTCTAATATCTCAAGCTTTCTTCTCGTTATTAAAAATGAAACATACCATAAAAGGAATAAAAATAATTTCGAGTAGCAAAACCCAAAATCAACTGTTAGCTCTCTGCTGTTATTGAATTTAGATTCATAAAGTCCATCATAAAAATTTTAATCTCATGAACTAATTTACTATGAGTCCTAATTGAACCTTCTACAGATTCGTTCAGTATAATTGATAAGAAATAAGACCATAGAAGTTTATTACAATAAATAGAACTAAAATAGTTATCCATTAAGTAATTAGGCTTTACGAAAAAGATGATATTAAAAACATCTTGACAAGAAATCCTTTGATAAGTATTTACTATATCTGGAAAATAAAATTCTCGGAATGTATTAGCTCAGCCTCGATAAAAAACTTTGCCTCAGAGAATCTTAAATTAAATAGAAGAATTTAATAATTATTGTTTTCTCATAAATGACAATTTCAAATAAATTACCATTTGGGATTGAATTTAAATTTATTAGAAATTATCATTTACGATATAACTACTATATTATCGTTACCATGGCAACGGAATTAATTGCGTTATCAGATTGAATATGTATTTCGTGATAGCTTTTAATGACCCGCTAATTAAAAACTTTCTATATCTCTACATAATAATTATGAGCATTATTCATATTGAGAATAAATAATATTTAATATATAATGTCATATTACCGATGTTGTGACAGACATCACTAAAGAGATGCTGGAATGAATTGGACATATTGAAAGAATAAATGAAAATCATAGATAAACACGGCGAGTGTGAGAGGTAGTCAACGGTGGTTGACCTAGAAGGCCGTAAGGAACGACCACCTCAAAGAAACGAAATAGAAGAGCGTACTGGAGTATAGATAGAGTATTTCAGGATCATAACAAGTCCAATGTCGTAACCTTTAAAGAATGGCTATATACATATATTTGTTTATATGTTTGTATATTTGTATGTTTGTATGGTAATATGTATCTAACTTTTATTCAACAATGTTTGGACGGGTTATTACTTTGTGGAGTCAGAATGCTACGTTTATTTATTTAAAAAGGTTTAAACTTTTTATCGCGTATGACACATTTCCTTATATAATATATATTGAAACAGACACAAAAATGGAACATCAGAACATATATACGATATTGAATATATAACGCAGAGTAGTGTGCGATGTTAAATTAGACTCGAAATGGGGTATTCCGTTCGTTTGATCACTTGGAGATTTAGAGTGGAAAAAATATCGCGGTTCAGGTAATTTAAAAAAGAACTAAAAGTCTTGACTTAGCTTCTGGCTATGCTTGCATTGACTTGAGCGTTTCAAGCACCTCAGCTGTCAAAAAAAACGTTGAATGCAAACTAGCTTATTCCTTTCGGAGCTACGACGCCACATACACATATATAGAGATGTCAGTCATAAAACACGTGGTTTTTCGCGCCAGGGCTTAAAAGTTTATGGAAATAATTCACTTTGAAATTAACTACTATATTTCCGTACAAATTTTTTGAATAAATTAATTAATAGTTAACGTTTGACATAGCAGATTAGTATACCAACTGCACTGTCGCATATTTTCGGGATCAGTTTAGATTTGTGTTTATTTAGTAATTTTAAAGTGAATTCAAATAAAATCTTTAATAATATTCAATTATTTCATAACGAAATACAAAGATCACCTTTGCAAAAGATTCCATTATGAAGACATGTAAAAATAATTTGAATTCCTTAATCTTATAATTTGAAATACTTGATTTTTATTTAATTTTTGCCTACCTAAATTAGTAGTGTAAACTAAAAGTATCAATAATGAAAGCCTGAAGGTTACAAGTGAAAAGGCCTTTAATGAAGAAAGTTTAAAGTCACTGTATAAAATTGTTTACCATGGAAATGTATGGTAATTTATGTCCGCAGTGGATAAACTTCGTAAAACATCATTAACTCTTACAATGCAATATTCATAACAGTCTACGGGATTCGGAAAACGAAAACGAAATTCGAATTAGGAATTGATTTGATAATTTATTTGTCAGAACAATCTATATTGAGATATCTTAAGAGCTCTATTGCTTAGCGGTCAGATAAAGTAACCACGATGTTAAAGTACAGGATTCGAGTTCTGGTCTAAACGCAATGCGGATTTTTGTAAAAAAAATGTGATTTATATTCTGCCTCGGGTACGGGCTAATAAATATGTTCGAAGCAATTTCTAATAAACTATATATATATATATATATGGAAAGCTTATGAAATGCTATAATGTGCGTTTCGACGTTACTCTATTAAATTCAGTATGCCGTAAAGAAATGTATTGGTCGACAGCACATTATTAAGCGTGCTAATCTCAGCACGTATCTCGACTAAATGTATAAAAAGAATATGTTTTAACATCTTTCTGTCGCACAGTGGCAAAAAACATTGTTTTATTTCAGTATATCAAGAATGCATTATGTTAATATTATAATGAATTCAATGTACTTGGGTTACAATAACTTAATTAATATTCAGCTAATGAAAAAACTTTAGATGAGCAGGGTCAAACTGTCAATTTTAGAACCGACTTCAAAGTTCTGTAGGTCATGTGAAAGAAATGCATTCATGTGTACGCGTGTTAAATTCTTCTTATGTGAGAAATATAAATGCGACTGGCTGCTGGAGTATAAAAGCCCTTTATGTACTTGTCTACAAAAGAAAGACATGATCATTGAAACAGAGAATCTTGCCTCAATAGAGACACGAAAATTCACTTATGAGATTAAGATTATATTAGGAAAACATATTATACTCGAATTTCATATACAACAAATTACGTTTCGCGGTTTTACTTGTTGTCCTGAAATATTGTTAAAAGTTTAAAACTTGTCTTTTACAATTACATTCAATTAACTCATGTCAACCGATTGACTATTTCTTTTAATGCATCTCACAAATATTTTAAACTTAATTTTATAAAGATACAATAGACTCATAATATATTGAAAATCAATTTACTCTGTAATAAAGACATGAAATAACCCTATTTTTTCTTTTCAGTCAGCAAACGGAGCTTTTCTTTAGCGTACTTGTAACCGCACTTTGCAATTAACGCGTCCAACATCGCCTGATCTATTTCCCAGATAGCATTGCTTCTTTGCGACTAAGGAAAAATAAATTGTCAAAGCCATTGAAGTTAGCTATTTTTAATTGAAAACCGAAGATACAAAGACAAAATTTCTGTATTATACTTTGACAAGCTAAGTACCAGCGAAATATTTTCGAAAGAAGAAAATTAGAATGTGCCGTATTAGTAAAAGCGGGAATAAGATCGTTTGTCAAAAGTGTCATTTCTCTCTTCACTTATATAAAAATACAAAAATATACAATAATTTCAAGAAGGTCTTATGTCTTAGTTTTGCCATAACAGTAAGACCAGGTGGTAATTAAGCCGGTAATATTCAATGAAGTGCTGACTGCACAGTGAATTCAACAAACATTGTGTTATCGAAGACGTCAATATGTTAAGTCCTATTATTTTCTTATTCTGTTACTAAAAGACTATGTAGATATTTAAAAAAAACTGCACGAAAACAAAATAGAATACTACACTCTGAACGAATACTGTTCGTGTAATTTATAATTCGACGTAATATTCGTGATAATAACTCAGAAAAATATTGAAGAGTAGCGTACTGCTGAATCTTGATTCTTTATCACTGTCAGGATCCAATTAAATGTCGCTGCCGAAATTTATTTTCCTTTTTTTAAGCCTTCAATATCTCTCAAAGAATTTGTAGTGACTATTAATATTATTATGCAAGCAAAAAGGGATTGAACATAAGTTTCAAATCACGCTTATTGTTTTTTGTATTATAACTAGTCATATGCGGTTACATATAAATAAGAATTTATAAAAATCTTTAGTAACAGGCTCTTCTTAAAAAAAATAATTTGGCTATTTGAAGGTTCATTTTATTGGCTCACTCAAAAAAAAATTAATGAGTCTGTAGCAGTTCTTACAATACTGTTAACTAAATTTAAATATATATTTGTATAATAATTTTATTTTTAGAGTCATTAATAATAACAAATCACCTCATATAATCTTATAATTAAAGACTTAATTATTATTTCTGTTATGAATTACATAATATTATACCCTTTAAAATTCATTATCAAAAATGTAAACATGTTAGATATTTCAAAATGAATACGATAAAATTTACATAAAACAATGAATGTAAAATCATTATACCATTTTAAAAACTTCCATTATTAATTTCCGAAACGTTGTCTAGTTACGAAAGCAAAAATAAAAGTCTTCACAAAACAGACCGACAACAAAGGCGTACTGATTTGTTATTTCTGGATACGGTAAGTGCTCTTAATAAAATGAGTTTTAAAACAGTGTAAGGTAATAAGTTTCAAAAGGATAGTTCTTTCGTACGAGCGTTTTTACAAATAATTTTCAATGGAAAATAATAGGTTGGTGAAGTGTATTACCTTGTAAACACAGAGTTTAGATTCAAATTTAGGGGCAACTAATATGTGATCCGGTGTTAAAAAGACCATCAAAAAGATTCAAATGTATTGATTATCCTACATAATAACTATCTATGAAATATTATATACAAGACCATCTTCAGACAGCGGCTTCTCTCGCGATCATTTCGATTTTTACACCGTGGGTTACTTACATTATTGGATTTCTAGTAAGGATCCCAATTTTTTTGAAAATATAATTTAGCCTATAGCCTTCCTCGATAAATGAAATAATAAATAATCCAACACTGAAAGAATTTTCCAAATCGGATCAGCGTTTTCTGTTATAATATTAGTACAGACAGAAACTACTTCAAATTATTCTAAATGCATCGTATAAAAAGTAAATTCCCGTCTTCTACAGTCCTGCTTATATCGATAAAATCTTTTTTATCAATCAAGCCTACATAGCACCTGATGTAAAGCTGTTGGTAAGACGCAG
>JAOSYY010000009.1:9341961-9360625 GCA_025727935.1 Hebomoia glaucippe | reverse complement strand
TATCCATGGGCGACAGAAATCGGTTACCAAGAGGTTAACTGAATAGCCATTCGCATTCCTATGCTTTAAAAAATCTAACTATAACTACTTAGTTCTTCCATCTACGCCATATGTGAACCGAACATTATGAAACCACATTTTTCTTTTTTAATTTTAAATAGTCAGCTGTTTAAACACTATCTAGATGGACAGTACGGACGTTATCTAAATCATATTTCAGAACATTTTTCGTCGGTTAAAGTTTTCACAAAACATCGAATGAAATTCATGTATGATTACCGATGACTGTATGATGAAAAGTAACTAAAGCAATTTTTGAGGGAGATATTACAAAAGATTTTTTGACTTTTATTGTTGGTATAATAGTAATATAATATAACCTGTAAGACTTCGTATTGTATTCAGATTCCTCAAAAGTTCAATCTATCTTCTCCAATACACCGCACATCTACATTTCAATCCTTATCTGTATTACAGGATACGTCCTGAATTGATTTTCTTCAGTTCTAACTTATCTGTTCCGAAGCCATGAAAAATCGAATTATTTACGCGTCATTACCGAAGTACAGGATTGCAGCCGTTTAGTGTTTCGTGTAGTTGAGAGCGTCAAAAATTATTTATTCTGATTTATATTCAAATAATTCGTATGTAAGCCGGAGACAAAATTAATTATTAATATTATTAAGTGTTGTTTGTATCATTTTTATTTGCTGTTAATGAAATAGAATACTTTAGCACGTAGAGAACATACACATTATATAAAATAAATTATGTATTTATTAAATAAAAAAATATATACATAATGTTTTCCGTTTAGGTCTTATTTATCTGTAAAAGTAATAAATCAGTCAAAATCGGGTGTCTGTTCATTGATTTAATTTACCCAAAAATAATATGGTAAACAGCTAGAAGTGGTTGTCAAAATAGATAGGAACGAAAACAAAGCCGTGAGTAAAAGGGTGGTAATAAATGAATTCATGTTATTTTACTATTATGGAACTTACAGGTTACATACGTAGGTCATTTGGAAACGTCAAAGGGTGACATCAGTACATATACTAGTACGTTGCACATAATTAAGTCTAAACACTATACTATACAGATTACCAAAATTATTACTATATAATTAGCAGTGCAATTTATCGTGATAATACGGTATGCCTAGTTGTATCCTAATTGGATTCTGGTTTATCAAATTATTAACGAAACATAATTATGTTGTTTCCTACTTCCAAGTTTCAACTCGCTTCCGAGATTCGTGAAAGCTCTCCTTTTATAGTATTACAGGAGTTAAAAGCGACGGTTGAATTTCTACATAGGTCTTAGTGATATAGCGATATTAAACGTGCTTATGGTACCAATATATAAGTTCTATATGTATGGTATTTGAAATTGAATTTACTTTTGTTCAAATATTGAAAGTACGTAGTTGGATTTTTCTACATGGAATGTCAGTCAGTGGTCAAGTATTTTACTATATTCGATTTTGAAGATCATATTATATATGTTACATCATTTAACTGGTTTTGGATAATATTATATATGTAAACTAACGGCCTTACTTTTAAAAATCTCAATAAATAGGCTCTTTTTAAAAATTTAATTGGCTATTTGATTTTTTATCGTTATAAGGTGAAATCCGATTGAAGGATAGTAATAACACTTATGAACGTCGTTTATTAACAACAGTTCAATAAGTGATCTGTTACACTGCTGTAGTGAATTGATTCTTTTTATAAATAAGGGCGTACGATATTATACATTTTTAGATGACAGCAAAACATATTAAGCTCACACTGTTAGGAAAAGAATGAGTGTTAATATCTATAAATGTTTATAATGTTAGCCGAATGGCAATAGTAATTATGACGGGTGGCAATTAATCTTCTATAATTTTAACAATAAAGTAAAGTTGTGTTTCACGAACATTGAAAACAACGAATATTTTCATCAGCTTATCATGAAAACAAACTATTCGAAAAAAAAGATCAAAACTTGCAAAGCAAACACCTGATATTCGTTTCAAAGTGCCGAACACGAAGTGATCATAAACGATTTGACATACAATCACTCACGCTTGCGCAGCCAACATTCCCCGAGAGAATCGTTCTTTGGGCACGTGTCATAAGCGAGTTTCAGTTACTATATAATCCTATTTTATAGCCAATTGCATTGACTGCAGTGCACGTACGTTTTCATCATATATCAAAAGGTAATATTCGAGAAAATATCAAAAACATTGCATAGTTTATCAAAGTTTTATGTCGGACGTTAATAAAATACTGAGGCAATTTCAATACAGACCGTCGGAGTATACCGCTTTTATATATGTGAATAATTACAGGAGCACACCATCGTAGTTTATATAAGGATTTTTGAACTTTAAAAAACTGTATACGTATTTAGAAATAACAATGGTACTATCAATTTCGTTATAGCAAAGGTACCTATAAGGTCGCTTAAAGGTTTTCAATTTAAAGAAAACAATATTTCAGGGATATAGCAGTTTTATAGCTACGCCAGTACGTGATTGTTAGAAAATGAATTTAGAAAAATTGCGTAAAGATTTTCTACAGCGGAAAACTTCTCTTAACATCTATGTACGTATTAATAGCTTCGATGATGACGTCGGCTCTTGTTTTAAAAATATTACATTGAAGAGTGTAGTATTTAACATATTTACAATTAATATGAATAATGAAAAATGGTGTCGTCGATACTACTTTTTATTAAAGCATAGGATTTGTTTAATTCTTTATATTTTGAATATACGCGTTTTTGCTCTCTTTAATTTTTATAAATGAATATTTTAGTCTACCATAGAATACTTTAAATCTATGTTAAACCTTATCAATCTAGTTTTGGCTATGAAAGAAATATCCTTAAAACCTTATTCCACTAATCAAATACAATTTCATACCTTAACCTTTTTTTTTGCTATTATAACCTTAACATGACCTTTAAGCCTTTTAATTTGAATAAGAGGCAAAAAAACAATATTAACTAATGATGGTAATATTAAAGTATAAAAGTAAAATAACGAAAATAGATACATATCACTCCTTTTATAAAGAAGTTAGACAAAAACCGTTTTAGTAAAATCATTTCAGAAAAGGAAACCTTTTTATATACAAAATATGTGGGTACCTTGTGACTCCTATTTACTACTTAGACTATCGCTAAAGAAAATAGACTTAATAATCTCCAAGTTTGCATGAACAAAAGCTTGATTTAAGTATTGGCTTACATAGAAGAAAATAATGGCTGACGGTAATAGGATATAAAATAAAAATATGCTCCAAAAAAACTTTTGTAGTTTTAGTAATTTAGTATTGACTCTAATTTTTACCTTACTGCTATTCGTAAATCTCGTGGAATTCGTTATTCATTTCGGATATAATTTATGAACACAAAAATGAATTATTTAAAATATGGTTTACCAAAAGCTTAATAACCTTGCTGATGACAACATCACAGATTATAAGTTAATTTTAAATAATGAAATTATCAATGAATTCATATTTTATGTAATGTTGGTGTAATACTCAGCTTTGCCAGAGGGAAACAATTATATTGGAAAATATACAAAAAAATAATATTGAAATTATGTATTCTTCTTAAACATAACATAATATAATAAATCAGTAGAAATTGTGTGTCCACACATTCAATAAATTTATGCAAAATAGATTATGGGCGATAAGAAAAGAGTGATAGGACATTCAAAAAAAAGGTTTTTTACCTTTTTATATATCTGTCTTTATGTATGTTCATTCTATAGGCTAACCTTCGAAAGTACTCAACGGATTTTAAAAATACTTCATACAGCTAATATCATACAGTAATGCAACTCGGCCTTCATGTATAAGAATATGAGTTATACTAACTTAATTGTATAAATTAATGTGCGTTTCACGTATTATTATAAAAAAAGGCACATTTTGCTATGGGGTAGTATAGAATTTAAACAACGATATCTAGAATGAAAAACTACGATATCCCTAAACTAAAGATTTTCTTTGTATTTTTTTCAATTCGCGGCAATAATCCTCCCTGGTTTAACGGCGAGGCATTAATAAAAATGGCTATTTCCTTCTATTACAAAATACTAGAGCACTGCTGCTAGAACACAGTCTAATGGAAATTAAACACTTGATAGTGTATACTATTGCATTTTCTAGTATATTCATTTTGTGAATGGGTCATACATTCAATATTTCCACCTTTGCTACAGTTTCTTCTAATTGAATATAAACACACATATACACGGCACTTCTAAGAGAAACCCATTTTATAAAATTTTTGTCCATCTATTGGTCGCTAATATCAGAAAAGGCTAGAGCAATTTTAACAGCATTTTCACGGGCACATAGCTAATATATTATTAAAATGAACAACTTAAGCCTCTTGTATTTTATCACCTTCACAAACTATACACTAGCACAAACTGAAGAAAATCGCAGGGCACGGCCAGTTAGACGTATAAATTTTCGTCAGTGATAAAATTGGGGCATGCATAGTAGCAATAAATTTAATATTCAGCGAAGATATCTAACGTTTTGTTATTTTATTCTGAAATTCTCAAAGCGTCAAGGGTCGCACGTCCACGCTGACTAGGTGAATAAAAAACCTCAATATTGTATGTGAAACTATATCTATAGATAGCAAGTCCAAAAATTATTACCCATGTCGAAATAAGTGGTGAAATACGTGAAAGGTTAGTAGTGACGGCTAACAGAAATTCCAGGCAAAAGGTCTAGTCTATTCGGAATGATTTACGAAAATTCTTTGCGAGAAAACAAAATTTTTGTTTGAGATTAAGTTAGTGTCCTTTTATACCGTCCTGTTATATTCGTCATTTTTTATTGCTGTCCGAAAAACAATCTAGATACCCGTAATAAACATATTATATACAATCTATACTTATATTATAAAGCTGAAGAGTTTGTTTGATTATTTGTTTCAACGCGCTAATCTCAGAAACCGCTAGTCTGATTTGAAAAAGTCTTTCAGTGTTGGATATAACATTTATCGAGGAAGTCTATAGGCTATATTATATTTTTTTTTAAATTGGGAACGTTACTAAAAGTCCAATAATGTAACCCAAGGTGTAAAAATCGAAATAAACGCGAACGAAGTCGTCGTCGTAATTGTATATTTTATTTCAAACTGGTTTTAAAATGTTATTGCAATAGAACTCGTATTTAATACATATGTATAACAAAAATTTCCCTGCACGCTGCTAATTATATTACTTAATAATGTTGAAATATAAATGTAAAGATCTTATTGAAGTACATTAGTGCCATTAAATTGTTTTGAACTTCCATTAGGAAACTTGTTACTTAATATATTATCACAAACTATACAAAAAAGTTTTTATAGCTTTGTTATAAATTAGTATATAGGTATAAGAATATATGAGAAATATCGTAAATCTTTGGCAATCAACATACATATAATAAATCTTGACCTAACCAAATAACGTATATATATTTAAAATATAGTTATTAAAAATATTGGTAAAAGTTTAACTGTTCCTTGACTATAGTTAATTATCGCAATCCAATCTGCAATTTATATCAACAAATCAAACTGACAGCCTATTAAGGCAGATCAACTAGGTTCAACTAACCAACAGTTTAATTCACTGATATATCTACCGGTTACGGTTGTTACCTTCAGACTGGGTTCTATTCGTGGTGAATTTAGGCAATCATAAAAATAACCATATCAGTAGATAGTATATCTCTAACAGCTCTTTAGCACATATCTCAATATTACTAGCTTCTGCCAGCGGCTTCGCTCCCGTCCTTTACGATTTTTACACCATGGGTTACATTATTGGACTTTTTGTAAGGATCCCTAATTTTTTTGAAAATATAATATTGCCTATAACCTTCCTCTGTGCTATCCAACACTGAAAGGATTTTTAAAATCAGACCAGCGGTTTCTGAGATTAGCGCGTTCAAACAAACAAACTCAAGTTTATAATATTAGTATAGATTTATTTCTTTAACTTTTAAACGGTTGAATTGAATATCTGCTTTTACTGTATAAATATTCAAATGATAGGAAAAAATTACAAATAAAATTAGGTTCAAAGGAAACCTCATATGCGGCAGTGGCAAAATTAATTAAATTATATTTCATTGGCAGTACTCGAAATATTGAATTTTGAGAAAACCGCGAAACACCTTTAAGTCTTTGTTCAAGAATCTATTAAAAGTGACACAGAGTTATAGTTTTCACTTAAAACTTTCCACCGTGTTTGAAATTCCTCGCTAATAAATTAATGTTCTTGACAACTCCTCGAGATTAATTCTACGACAGTTGTGTACAAGGCTTACGATATGACACAGATTGAAATAAAGACAGGGACAAGTTAACTTTGTTGAGATGTAATAAAAAATATAACCTACATTCTAGCGAAACCGTATCAAATAATACAAAAGGAAAAAGTTTATATACAAGCTCATATAATTAAGGGATTCTTCTTACTTAGTATACGAATATTTGTATGACGTTTCTATACTGTACCAGTTATCATTCTATTTCAATATAATGTTTATTATTTCTACACTAATACCACTACGACTTCAAACTTTTGTGAAAATAAAATTTAAACGCTTAAAACTCATGTGCTCTTGTGAGACATAAGGCTTACACATTTCTATGTTGACTTTACTTATTATTTTCCTGGAAATGCAAGGTAGTTTTAGTGACTGAGTTACAGAGGTAGTGTATAAAACACGGTATTAACATTTTATAAGGCTTATTACCACAGCTAATATTTCCTACTTATTTGATTAGTACGCTAACTCTAAGTTTCCGCCTATTTAAACCGTATGATTAAAAATAACCCTCGAGCCTTTCAAACGAGGGAAATGGCGTTTGCTATTACATCCATACTAATTTGTAACACGTTTTAAACGAATACAGGGGTGTGAGTGAAGCGGCGACAAATTAGCCGTAGCATGTAAATTGAAACGCCGGCAATCCCATGAGTTAACGCAATTCGGGGCGCAGGTACGTAGTTTATTTGAACGCCATATGTTTACATGTTGTCGTGACGATAATTTTTTGTTATTAAAAGTAACTAGCAAAATAATAACAAGAAACCATTCCTTTAAAATGTTATAAACATATATGAAATAATATAAATCATATGAACATTGTAGGAAATGGCATGTCAAATTCACTTGTAGTTAGAATCCATTAATTCCTTTTTATATTAATTTTGGTCCGAAATTTAACTTGACATGGAACCTTATTCGTGTTGACTAATTTTAACGTTTGTACATCTATTTAATGTTATAATATTTGTGTACTGGTATTATGTGTTTGGTCAGGACATATAGGCACATAAATAGTGACTGTTTAAAAAAATCTCATTATGGAATGCATAAATTTATTGTATCATACTTTAGTACCCAATCACTACTTCAATTTACATACAATAAATATTGAAATTTAAACTACGTATTGCTTATGTATTTACATAGAATGCAGGTGACTGATTAAACTATAATTATTATTTGTACGCAATTAATTTAAACAATGTCGTATACGACCGATTGTAAACCGAAGCCATAAATAAAAGGACGCGGCAGCACACGTCTAGACTTACATAGCACTTGTTACTCAATTATAAGTTGAAATAGAGTTTCTAGTCCTCTGCGAATGTTGGACATTCGTTGGAAGGCAAAATTAAACTTTGCCGAATGGGTAAAGCGCGACATAATGATAGACAGTTACAAAGTAGGACGAAACATGATCCAGTATCGGGATCTATATATTCCTGTCTGATACTTAGAGCATGGCTTTACAGAGCTAAAACTATATTATCCTATGTAAATCACAACATCAATATGTATGTATTATGTTCCGCTTGAATAGATTACAGAAGTATGGGTACTTTGATGGAATAATCTATTTCTGTATTAAATGACTGTTAAGAAGCCGTACAAAGATAAGTAATACTCTCACGCAGATAGTTTATTATATATATATAATTTAGTTCTTCAATAAGGAATAGTATAAAAAATCTAATTATTGTTTGTATATCCTTCTGTCTGCTAACAATCTTGAAGATTGAAGTACATTAATTACATACTTATAAGCGCTGTTTAATTGATACTTTTAATGTTACTAAGGTTTACATTCTTGCAAGTAATGCTTATTATATACAGTAACTAGGAACAAATCGTTGTGTACATATTATTTTACTTCGATTCATATATTTATAATCTCCTGAAACATACAATTCTACATTTCAAAGCTTAAACACTGGTGCTTTCAATGTGCCTCCGGTGGGAGAAGTGAAACGCGAAACAAAAAAGCATAACTCCAAGTGGTCTAGACGAACGTTGTTTATAAACAAAATTTTATACAACTGTAAAAAAGAGATCGGGAATTCTATATCTTTAATAAATAACCTAATATAATATTCTAGTTATTATACCTGTAAAGTTATTATATTTTCTCTGTTAACCAAATATGTGATGTAATCGGTGATTACTTCAACATTATTATTTCTCTTATAACAATTAATTATTAACTTTATAATGATTAAGTATATTATTTTTTAACCGTTAATGAGTCCCCTGATCAAACGAAAACTTTGAATTTACCTTATTATATTCGTTTTATTACGTTATACATGTTTTGATCACAATTTTATAGTTGTTCGGATTAGCAACGATCTTAAATGCATTGAAGCTGGCCGTAGCCGCAAATTTTCCAAACAAGCTGTGTTTACACTTGGTAACCGAAGCGTTGGGATCGCAAACCATTCTAACTAACACTGCACATCCATATGAATGGGGCCTAACGCCTTTATATAACACTTACGTCGTACTATCGAATCGATTTACATGTTTGTATATATAGAAACCATTTTGATATGTAAAATTATTAGTTATAACCCAAACTTATTTCGCAATATATAAAACGAAATATTAAGAAAAAAGCACTTGCCATTTTAATACAACTATAAAGTTTAGTAGCATGTATTAAAACAAAAAACAGCACAACAATATTTATGTCCTTAATAAAGAAGAATTGTTAATATGCGTTAATAAAAAAACATAATAAAAACAAGCGAGAATTTGCCAATATACAATGGTTGTCTATTAATTTTTTGCTGTTCTATAAAACAAATGATTAAATGTCTGTAAAGGTCTTTATAAATAACAGCTAAAAACTATTTGCGTCACGTCAGCTTTCAATCAACAAAACACATCAAAACTGGCACAGTCATTTAGGACCTACGATGTCTGAAAATGATATCTTTTACTTCGGGCGTTGAATATACGTAATGAGATTTCATATTTCCTGTGTCAATAATAATGAATTCTGTTTTCAAACATGGACGCCCTTGCGAACCAAATCGTATTAACAACAAAATATCAAAATACCCAAAAATAAGGAACACAACGGAAAGCTTTATAAATGAAAATCCCTATAGAGGACGAGGAAATGTTTATTCTATTTAAGACAGAAATACAAATGTCCGAACTAAACAAACGCGTTTTCCTCATGTATATTTCTCTTTAAAAAGGTATATTTACATGTAGACTAGATTACCTTAGTAACTCCGTTTTATTTCCCTTGATATTTAATTTACCTTTTAAGCACAGCTTCCCTCGTCAGTGAAATCTTGGAATTAACTTAGAGGATACATTTTTGGGTATTTCTAACAAAAATTAACCCAGAAAAACTAAGTTTCAAAATTTATAACAAAATGGAAATAAAACGTAGACATAATGTTATAAAGCAAAGCATGAGTCAGGTAAGGTTACAAAATGCGTTGGTTTTATTTGACAAAACTCAACCGGTAACTCAATATCTGTCAGCGAAACTAGAATTTGTCGCGCAGAAGCAAGGAAATAAAGAAAAGCTTCACAAATATACTTTACGATTTTTATATCCACACCTTCTCAACTCATTACACGGTAACTTAATACTTTATACGTGTATATATTTAGTGTTATCATATAGACAACATTTAGTAGCTCGTAGCACAAATAGCTTAGTTGTTGCTATCACTGTAACTTTGATATAATATATTTTTCTTTACGAAAAAGGCATGATTCGGATTCGTACTTCAGACGTTTTCGTACATTAAAGCGATTGTAACTATAGTCCTGTGTAGCGTATATTTCAGTAATACTCAATGCTATAGAATAACAGATTTTTACGAAAGAAAAAAAATCGCAACGATATACAGACTTTTTGTTTAATAATTAAACAAAAACAATGTACACCCACATACGATAATCTTTACTACTAAATTGGATGGAAACAATTTGCACAGATTGCTCTCGCAATGACGTATTGGCGGATTGAGGCGTCTTGTTAATCTGCCCCAAATTGAGATTGCCCCTTTGTAAAAACCTCTAGTGTAACAGGACCAATTTTATTTTGATTGCAGCTTCCCATCATTTTACTGAAAAGAAAAATAACAATACAAATAAATGGCTTTGCTTAAACTTTTTATTTCAAATATATTTAATTATAGAACATTTATTACAAAAAATATTTGATTAAGTATTAAAGAAAACATGTCTATAAACTTTAATTCATATAGTGTACACACTATTCTACAAATATATATTTTTAACGCTGTAAAACATCAAAATCATCGTTGATATTCCGACAACTACAATGAGCAATATAATTATATGCATATAATATAATTATAATTAAGTTATTATCAATGTTAATTTATCGACAAAAAGTGTTTTGAAACTTAATCCGTACTAAGTAATATGATAAACCTAAAAATATAATTTATTTGTCGAATGTGCTTATCTTACTTTTGAAATGTTATTGAAAAATTAAGGTTTACGGCGATGATGATGATTGTTCAGTATTTATAACTATACATGATTTCATGATTCATGATTCATTAATTGTCATAATTTTAATCATCTTTTCATTTTTATAATAACCTTACTAATTGTTAATAAAATTTGAAAAAAGAAACTAAAAAAAAAATTGAAACTTTCATAATGAGAATTATTTATTAGAAACGGTATTATATAGTTTTTATGAAAATTGTCGTATTGTACTAATTATATTTATTTCCTAAACGTCCTTTATTACAAAATAAACGTATTAAATATATTTTATGTGTAATAATAAACTTTACAATAGCTTGTTGAAATATGTATTAATCGTCTTATCAATTTTACGTCACAGCAATTTAATGTACAATTCATCTTGTTCAGTTAAGTATATTATACCATTTTCCTTTTAATCAATTTGGAAACAATAAACATACAAATTATACGTCAATTTTTACTGCAGGGCGTCCGCCTTCAACAAGCCATACAGAACCACTATCAGCTTTCTTGAATATTTTCTCCATACCTCTACCAATATCATCAGCATCTTGCCACTCCACATTCTTCAACTCTCTTGTATGTTGACTATCAGTCATCTTAGTTCTCGTGAAGCCGGGACAACACGTGACAACTCTTACTCCTGTCTGATTGTAATTGTATTCATGTCCTATGGATTTCGAGAAACCGAGCACTGCAAATTTTGAAGCATGGTAGAAAGGCACACGAGGAGTAATTCTATATCCGTAGATCGAAGATATATTTATAATAGTACCACCATTGCCACCCTTATCCGTCCTCATATGTTCGTAAAACTTCATTGTTCATTCCATAACAGCTACAACATTCACATTAATAATGTTTCTGATATTTTTTTCATCTATAATTCCAGCATTATTTATAACAACATCGACGTTGCTAATTTTCGTTACTTCTGAATAAATTTTGTCTAGATCAGTAACAACGTTGCATTTGAAGAATAGAACACGTACACCATATTTTCCTTTCATTTCATCGAGAGATTGATGACCTTTCTTTTCGTCAAGGTCTAATATAATTACGAGCTTCGCGCCATTTTTTAAAAAATTATCCACCATTACTAACCCAAGACCATCAGCAGAGCCTGTTACTAAAACAACTTTTCCTTGTACCTCTCTAGCCATTTTCATTACACACGTATTTAACCATTATATATTCATACCAGATTGTCCTTTTATACATCGTAGCTATGATGTCAAGATAAAAACATAAATTTTTATCATTTCAGGGGTCGGTTGACAAAATTATTATTGCGCTACTGTTTTTAAAGCGATCAACGATAGCGAAGTATATATGATTTTCAGCTATTATCTACTCTCAATATATAGCTGAAGTGTTTGAAGCACTAATCTCAAGAACTACTGGACCAAATTGAAATTCTTTCAGTGTTGGATAGCCCATATATCGTGGGAGGCAATAAGCTATACAGCATTATACCGCAAAAGCAAAACGTACTCTTATACTTCACAACTTTCTATGTCAATTTTATAATAATAATAATATTTTAAGTAATCTAAAAGGAACCCGAACACTTTTTATGATATCTAGACACTTCGTAGTTATTAAAATGCAGTATCATTGATTTATTTTACAGATAAAATGTTATCAATAAGAACAGTAAAATGTATCTGTTGTATATTCGATTTTGTTTATGTACGTATTAACTGACCTCTACAAGTTCGTGTACGTCAGATAAAATAATGTAACAATTAGATAAGCATTATAACAGATATTGTGAACCAAGCTTAAAAAATATGCCTTTGATTGCACATGATTATTCCATACGTTTAAACATCTACGCGGGGCTGATGTGACTGGACGCTCTAACCTTCCGCGATGAATGAGCTATCTAACACGGCCAGTTCCGTTCCTAAGATTAGCGCTTTTAACCAAAGATACAAACAAAGTCTTCAGCCTTATAATATTAGTATAGATATAGATTTCACAAACCATATACTCAAAGCGCAGACTGTAATTTTAATAAATGCACTCTATGTTATTTTCTAAAATAAAAGTGATTCTGCATTTGTAGCCAAGTTTAGTTTATACGTCTAGACTAAAATGTGAATAGGTGAGACCTATATCAATCTACTGGTGCCTCGCGGTTTGACTTGCGTTGATTTTATGCACACATGATGGTGAAGATAATGATGATAGCAGGTGTAATTCAATTAAGAAGCTATTACAGTGTTTGATAACCCATTTATAGAGGAGCGATATATAGAATATATAACATCAAGTTACGACCAAGAAGAGCAGAGCATCAATGAAACTCGTTGCTAAAACAGGAAAAATATATCCCTTTTGAAAGCTTCCGAACGCTGAGTTAACTGCGTAGTTACGCACCAATCATGTATGAGGGAATTATTACTTTTAAAAATTCAAAAATTGTACGTCACAGTATTTTTTTAAAGATGTCATAAAACCTTTTTATTGACTATAAAATTATAACCGTAGACGAGGTTACGTGTTAGATATTTTTGTTATAATTCTATTCGTTATAAATATATTTTCAAAATAAGTAGACGTAATAGTCAACCTACCTCATTATAAAAGACCGGATGAATAATTCAAATATAAATTAAACATTTACATTTATATTATTTTGTAGAACATACTCAATTAGTTTAATAAGTGTGAAGAGTACTCGTGTTAGCTTTTGTGATGTTATAGTCCGGAAACTTGGTTCAGCATTTCCAAGTTAAACCTTTGCTTACAACATAGGAGTAAAAGCAAAAACTATCCTCATACATAACGTCTTATTTTTAAAGTTCCAAAAGGCCAAATAGTTGATGTCACTGTAGATATAGTTGTTTCGAGTTTTAAAAATTCATAAACTTAAATCGAATCTCATTTTACTTGCAATTCACGCCATTTACGGTGATTCTCGACCCGGGTAGATCTTAAATATTCCTCCCACTTATTTTTATTTGAAAATCTCCTAAATAACTGAAAACAAAGTTATAAAAAACAAAATATAAAATCTCTGAAACACATACCTTGGAACACAAAAACATGTCGGGAAAGAACATAATATTGGATATTTCATTCAAAATATTGAATTTTTATGTGCGAATGAAAGTTTTATAACAAATGACTGTAACCATATCGGATTCAGGTGTCAAGTCATGGATTTCCATTCAGCAGACGCTAATTGGCTGCCCGTAACGATGTTTGCCGTGCGCACTCTCGCCGTTGCTACCATAATTGCATTGTTTTTGTTTGTCGCACTACAGTTGCTGTTTTTGTAGAAACATACGCCATATTTAAAATATAACAAATGATTCCTTCATCTACATATCAGTAAACAAAATGGCCTTTTATATCTTAAACTTGTCGTACCTACGAAAAGTATTAAATTATAAGGTTATTGTATGGGTTATTATCGTTCTTTTTGAAATGTTTCCCTTTTAGCATTCAACTTTGAAAGAAATAAAATTAATAATTATTTGATTATTACATAGAAATAACATATTAAAAGTAACGCAATAATAAGATGTCAGAAATTTTCAAACAAAAATCCATCGTTCATCTATTTAGATATATAATAAGTAATGTTTCAAACAACAATAGAGAGGAAGAAACAAGGATTCATATTCCGTAACTGATCTAAATATTAAATGAATTAAGTTTGAAACTAGTTAATGACGGATAGTCTGTCGTCGTGGGCCATAACCGAATATTAGTTAAAGAACTACGTATAATTCCAATTTGCAGTCTGTCTAACTCCAGTTACAACAATTGTTCAATTTGAGAACTTAACTGCACTACTTGCAGTTTACATGAATAATTTAACTTTTTGTTCTAATTCCACCACATTTGTTTTAGCTGACTACTCCCCGATTTATGTTAGTTATACTAAACCCTTATATTTTTAGAACTCTTAATAAAAAGGAGCGTACTCAAATGATGCTTCAAGTAACTACTTGTAATAAAATATCTGACTTAGTGCATATTTCGCTGAGGGTCCATTATTTTTATGAGCCTATAATGATCTCTTTAAGGGCGTGACAAGAGGTCAGTTAGGTCCTTGGAGCGCTCGTAAAAGATGGGTCTTCTTCTTAGTTAAGAAAAAGGCTCTAAGCTGCATTTTAACATGATGACCTGAAACTAGATGCTTCAAAACCGTTTAAAAAGTGCTTTATATCGAGGTCAAACATAATTGCAATAAGACAGTAAGTATATTTCTACTAATATATTTTAACATCTTGCAACCAGTACGACATTTACATATCGTTAAAGCAACCTATAGGGCTAACCAACTTATGATAAAACATTGTTTTATTAACAACCTAATATATTGCCACGTAACTTGATATAGAAACAGTCCACTAATCTCCAACATATCTCGTTCCTAGAGGCTATAGACAGACGCTTTCCGTGTAAGATTCATTGATAAATAATTTTCCTTTACAAACGTTGCGTAAGGCTTAGTTATCTGATACCTTCTTAAACACAGCTACGTGTTATGTTTTTTCGAGATCTATATATACATAAAATCACGAGGAACTACGACTTTCAACTTGTTCTGATTTACTCCTTTCGCTACCTGACGCGCTACCTTACGCTTAACTGAGTAACCTTATATGAATTTGTTCACTAGAGCAGAAAAAGAAATACTAGACACATTATCTTCCTCATATATCTATTGACTTTATTAAGTAGTAATGGTATTTTTACTATACTTATATTTTTTAACTATGCCTATATATTAATGCCTTGATTGATCCTAAAATGATTTTAAGAAAAAGAAGCAATAATTTGTCATGTACTACGGATTTCCTATCCAAAGTGGATGCATAAGGATAAGATGCATATGGAAGGTATTTTGCTGTTTGTAAGAAAAATTCAAAATCGAGAAGACCAAATGTAACAATTTCCATCTATACGTACTGACTATCTACTAATGCCACAGGAGGCAGTAAAATGTTGCCAACAGTAATATTTTACGTCAAGAACCTTTTAAATCGTAAACATCAGTGCCTGCTTTGTTGCAAGAAAAACCAACTTGTGGTCGGAGTAAGTAATGAAGTTTTAAGATTTATGTTTTTACAAAGTGCTCCTGCGAACGATACGATCCAAATTTCTCCTTTTAGGGTATACATAGCGGCCGTTTGCGGTCGTTTGTTGGCGCTTATAGGGCTACATTCACAACTTATTTATGAAAATAATGTAAGTTCTATTACTGTATAATAGTTGGAGTTTTCATAATGCAGAGCTAAAGATATATAAACTTAACTAAATCATCGTTAGCATTTAAAGTGATTTAAAATAAGTAACGAACATACTAATATAGAAAAACAAACATCTTGCATTCATCTGACGGTGAACAACTGACGATATGGTTAACACAAAAGTACTCAAGATATTTAATTTCAAAAATATCCTATATTCTAAGCTAGTACATACTTGGTTACACATCCACCAAATTTCAGTCTACACTATTACGCAGCGTCAAAGCGGTGAACAAACGTGATTTTGTATATTAAGAAACACCGCAAACGAAGCAATTTAAAATTGTTTGTATGAACATTATTTTAGACAGAAGAGTTAAGCGATGACAAATATAAATGAGTATTTGTAAACAGACGCGGGGTGTAAGCAATTACTTGCACGCGGTCCGCCCGAACCTCGCTGGACCACAACATGTGCCCTCTAAACAATTGTTTACTTTAGAGCGCAATAAAATGATACGTTGTGCTTGCAACTTTTAGCACTACGACAGAGAATGGAGTACTTTCACTAGTTTCGAGTACGTTTTGTAGAAAATTTTCTTTTTAACTAAGTATTTTTATAAAAAAACTCTTCACTACAATATAATAATGTCAAAGGAGTTTCCATCACCTGAGCTTAACATCAAAAGGGATAATTTTTTACTGTTCTATTCGATAAAAATTAAAATTTTATTACGTAGTAAACGCCACGTTTCAAAAGAATAAGTAACTATCTAACATAGCTTTTTCATTTATGAAAAACTGCGTAAAGTGTAACATACGATAAAAATTTCCACTGTTAGCACTCTCTGTACAAGCATACACTAAAATATAGTCAATCGTACGAGAGTTTACTTTATTTGAAGGAATTAGTATTTTCATAAAAATGTTTTTATTACGCTCTTTATAATAATAATAAAAACCTCATTACTAGTCACTAAAGAAAAATAAAATCGATTAATAATCAAGAAAGAGGCACGTGTTTTGTATCGCCTCTCACCATATGATATCTATTAATGTCTAAATTGTGTGTATGACGTCATTTCCAGCTCTCAATACCTTGTGATCATGGAAACACTAGCTGCTTATTCTAATGCTAAGTCAAGGCATGTGCTGTATAATCCAATTACTCTATCCGGTGACAAAGCCGTCATCCGAAGTGCAAATGTTATCTTCTCACTGATTTATAGCCGATTGTGACCGCCACGGCATACGGCCAGGCTTTAATCAGCTCATTGTGTAAATCAGCTCTATACTAATTAGCTTTGTTATGCTTGAAATTAGTAGCATCAGTCATTTCATTACCGCGTGCTAAGGGAATTAACACGTCATTAGTTAAAATATTCAAATTAATATGGATATTTAATACAATTGTATAATATAGTCTATACATAGACTATGTTTAACCAAGAGGATGACTATCATTATAAATCACCATTTTTAGTGAAAATGGGATAATAATTATACGTCGTGCCTTTGTATATAAGCAAATTAATTTAAATGAATGTCTTCAAATAGAGCTAATTAAGAAATTTATGTGAAATGTTACTATGTAAATTAAGTTAATTTGTCTCGCTTTATTATTATATTACTCGATGCTTTTTAGACGTGGATTTGTCTGCGTATTGTTAAGTGACATTTTTCCAAGTTTAATGTATTTCATTAAAACAATCAAAAAGCAATGTCCCGTGGTTTAACCAAAATTTTATTTAGGATTATGATTCCAAAATAAAAGCACTCCGGAATTAGTTAAGTGCTAGTGAAAGTCCTATGAAAATCGGTCAAGCCATTGCGACAAGAGGTATAAGGATAAACACAGAAATAGACCAGCAAACTTACTGCAAAATTATTTACATATCATATATATCACATCCATTTTGAAAATGCCCATTATTATGCTACTCATAGCAAATGCGCCAATTTTATTTATACGTTTAGATTAGACGTCGTATATTTATTATATAAGAAGCAGGATTACAAATAATAAAAAATATGCAACAACAAGTTAATCTCAATCACGCCAGCGCTGTACCTTCAAATAAAATAATTTGCTTCATCACTGTACGTTTCGGGTGAGCACAATGAATGGTGGACATTTGTTTTGGTTTGCACCCATTAACCGAGACTAAGATATAGCCGGACTAAGTTAACTAAACACTAACATGTAAAATATACTCTACAAAGCTTATATAGACCTCAAAACCCATTAATCCGGCTCCAGCTATGGTGATAAATCTGTCAACAATTCCATCTATGAAACGAAATTGAGGTTTAATCCAGACTCGTTTGATGTCTAAAAATGGACGTATAAAAGCGTGCAATATACATTTATTATATAGAAACGATAACTCGATACTATACCGTGTTGTTCTTTTGGAAAATATTAGAATTAAATAAAATCTGGTGGTCGTTCAACTACCAAAGTCTCGTGAGGTTAATTAATTTTCTTTTCTAATTCGGATAACGAATGGAAACAAAATAGGTTATACATAACACAACATATGAAACATATAGAATTTCTTTAAAACTCCTTAAGAAATTGTTTGTGAAATACCTGTAACATAA
>JAOSYY010000009.1:9312713-9341861 GCA_025727935.1 Hebomoia glaucippe | reverse complement strand
AACATAATCGTATATAACTTTAACATTTCAAAATAGCAATGTCAATTTAAAGTACTGCAAGGTATTATTATACATAAAAAAAGAAAGAGATGTCATTGAAAGCGTTTTTTATAACGCTAAGTTATCAATTGAATAATACAAAAATATTAGTATCATGTACAACGTCAAGTAATATTTATCAGAGCTAATAATGACCTGATGAAGTTTGAATTTATTAAATATATTGGAATTGTGATTTTACTTTGAAAATTATTTCTCTAAGTAAGCCATAACATTCTCGATTTACAGCGACATTTAATTTGAACTGATATCTCGTAATTTTTTATAAATTATATTTCTGTATAAGTGCTGTATATACTTGTGTTTGCATTTAAAATTTTGATACGAAAAACAGACATTTGAAATTTACAATAAGTACAGATGAATCATAATATACCTATTATTTAGTTATTTACAAATATCGAAAGTAACTGAGCCTACATCAATATATTTTACACCCACAATGATAATTGAAAATATCTAAAGACTACTGTGAACATTTCCCGATATAAATTGATATTTGCATGATACCGGAATAAACTAAAAAATACTATTAAAAAAATACCTCTTCTTCAAAGAAAAATGAAAACAACAATCACAAAAGTTGAGTGAATCGCCAAGATATGTCACTGAGAGGCCCGTAAAAAATGAAGCCACAAAGAAATGTTTATGATGGAATCGCAAATGCATTTTTCGTGTCCTGAAAAAGTGGTGAATAGTTAGCGTTCCCTTCTCTAGAGTTCTTACAAAGCAAACTGTGGAACACACTGTCATATCTAACGTACGAAATAATATAATAATTTACGATTAAAAACGTCAAAGACGGCAGTAATGCAGTCAACTCGGACTTTGATCTATTTATTCGGTGTTTGCAGTTAAATCAATACTTATTAAAACTTAATTATATCATTGACCTACATTGGGGGACTAAATGCTACTATCTGTCTATTAACTAAATAAAATATAATTTTATTAATTTATTTTGTCTATCTGTAGCCCCGTCCTGGATACCATTGAGACTTAATTTTTTCATTATTATCAGAATCTACGGGGCGCTGTTGGTTTTTAATGTTACCTAACTTTTTTGACCTACAAAGTAACATAAATTATCAAATGGAAATAATGGCACATGATGAATATATATAACGCTATTTTATAGCAATATTCTTGCATATAATAATAAATACCATGTCGATAGCCGCAGTGTGTAGTTCGCTCAGCATGACGTATCGATTTTAGTCAGTCTGGAACTTTATAAAGGTTTAAGATCTTATCAAGTTTGGCACTCGGCTTCGACTTTAGAAGTTTGTGTTTACTCAGAACCAGTGAACACAAATATAACAAATTTTGACGCATCTTATATCGACACTTCTTTTAGAGTATACACAACGTATAACGTATTTAAAAGATTACATATTAGAATAGATATTTTGTAAAATAAAGGCTTTTGTTATTAGTTGACAATATACTAAGCATTTGAAGATAAAATGCTTGTTAACTCATTTTTCTACCACATAGAACTTTCTTTATCTGTGCACTAAATGTAGGGTACGATAGTTCATGGTCTCAAATTAAAATTGTTTTCACACAGCGTTCCACCTTTACTTTTCTCACAAAGGCATTAAAATCCGTTTTACATTCAGACTCGAACGTTTGAAGAACATTATCCATTTCAGCCAAAGCGCACGTCTGAATGTCTTTAAATTTACATTTAAAGCACGCGCTCCCCTGTACCACTCAGTAGACTAATAATTATGGATTCCTAATCAATTCACGAAACACCCGAGTCATCTTTACTTAACAAGCCGTTTATAAATGCAAATGAACTAAGTTTTAATTTAATCTCCAAAATCAAATAAGTCCACTCCTTATTCCTTGCTCTCTTATTTTAAAATCCACATCTAAATTGAAAACATAATTTCTTTAAATATAATAAACTTAAACATTATTTTACCAAACAATATTTCATTCACTCAAACATTTATCAATATACGGTTGTATCACTTTCAAGATTTTTATTCTACTTCGTACAGAAAATATACTCGAAGGTCGATATACGACTTTCCATATCTACAATTAACATGAAGTATAAACCTAATTAAATTAACATGAATAATTAAATAACCTGTCATTAAATGATGTTCGTTCGTTATAATAATTTTAACATATGCCTGATTAAATAAAGTAATTTGCATCTAGAATTTCATATTATGAGTACTTATTTTATTCAGGCGGTCTAATTGAGGGCCGAAAAGGTTGAAGTGCAAAGGGTTCCTGAGTCTACCAATTCAAAGTTACTGCTGCTGGCCTCGTAAGGACACTCCCGAAGGACTATAATCCAAATTGCGTGTACTTTATTAAATAAACATGTTTTCCTCTTGCCTGTGAGTTGCCATATGCCTACGCATTTTTACATATAAATAAACCACTTACACATGTCATTCATATATATTTAAAAAGCTAGGGTATTTGTCATCGGCCGTTAGCTGTTTTGCTCTGATTTTGTTGGTTTGTTATGTATTCCTTTAAACGTCATTGAATTAGCAATTCTAATAGATATTAAGATTGGTCATGCATTAGCTTTCTGTTTCGTGTCGATTATATTCTTAAAAGTAATCGTATGTATGGTGGATCTAACTCCCTAACATCTGCTTCAAAATCTCGAAGCCATTTACTTAGCATAGAGGTAAAGACTATACTTCTGGTATTAGTTAGTCTAGCTTATCAGCTTCTCACGAACGTCGATATACTAGTCAGGCTGAAGTTGGCTTATTGTACAATCAGGTAGCATAGGCTGACTATTATGTATTCAGTAAATCATCATCTTCTGAACTGACCGATAACAACTAATTGTAAAACTTTTTCAATACGTATTCAGATTTTTTATGCACGGTCCGCGCTATATAAATATATTGTACCAGTATCATAATCTAATTTAAAATCCTATTATACAATGTATCAAAGATTCAACATAATTAGCGATTGATTTTTAAATAAAATCCGATTACAGACAAAATGATTGAAACATGAATGGAGTTTAATCTGTAATTATTTATATTGAAAACTTATATTACAAGAAAAAATACTGTCTGTATAGCTTACAAGAAACTCACGGTCTAAATTGTCTGACGCGCTTTACTCACCACTATGTAGGCGGTTCATTACTTATACGAGCAGTATGGTTTTCAGATATCTATGCTGAAAACGGGCTCGAGGGAGCTAAAGCCGGGACTCGACTTACCGAAGTATTAGCGGGAACTATGCTATCTCCTCAGCACACTTGTGCATTTAAGATTTAGGTAAGCGCTGTTCAATGAACGCCGAACTCGTATTTCAAAGGTTTCCCGTATGGACGCTGTTCTATATGAATTCGGTATTCAATAAATCGCTTAAATTTTCTATCCATTCGAATATTTATGTTTGGCTACAGCCTGTGGAATTTAAGATAAAAACGCGGGTTGAAATGAATGGGATAAGAGATTCAATAAAATATCAATATACTTAACTCTATATCCTACACATGGAAAGGTAGGTATTTAACTAAGTCTAATTCTCATACGTCAATATTAAACATGAAGAATCTAGATTTGTATTAGGAAAATAATTATAGATCTTTAACTTCTCATATGATTCAAATGGATTTACGGGATTGGTACGCAAATTAATCAGAGAAAATCTATACAAATAGTTGAGTCAGAGGAATGTCAACTGATACGGGCAGATACATTTTATCAAACTAAGCCCTGATTTCGGCGGCGGCCGCAAATACGCACAAATAAGCAATTTACAATTCTGATCCGTGGACTGAGCTCACCTATTCATCATTTAGATTTATAGTCCTTTTATCTACCCGATCTGTTTTCTTGTTTAATTAATGGTAATAAGAGAAGGAAAATCTCAGTGGGTAATTGTTTAGATCAAGTTACGCCTGGGCCACGGTTCAACAGACCAACTGTCTTCTAAAATTAAAAATGATTTATATATACTTAATCAAGCATCAGACAATAGCAACCTTTTTATCCATATTTCTCATTTCTAAATTTACCATTCATAAACTTTAACATATACGAGTATATAATATAGCAGTAACAGTTCTACGTATAAATAATCGGTAATTATATGAATAATCGTTACATATTTTATATAGGTACTTAGTTGATTATTTGGTATTTTTATGATATAATGAATATGAACTGTAAGAATGAATCAATGAAGCGAAAATTGTTGGAACACAAGTTATTTCACTTAAACATGATACTAGTTTGAAAAGACAATAATAGTAAGTCAACAAATCTATGATTACCGTGACATGTCCGATGTTTTTAGGTTTTGTAAACAAAGTAACTGATAACTTACTTATGTAACAATATGTACAAATAGCTATTTCCACCACACTTATAACTTAAATACCTAATATATTTTCAACAGAACTTTTATAGCTTTAGTTACATTTACCTTCGTTTAGGATTTAATAAAGTTCAAAGTTCAACCTAATTAGATGTAGTTATTAGAAATAATGTGGTCTAGAATTCATAAATGTAAATTATTAAATAAAAACCTATTAATGAACATCGCTATATTATAGCGATTATGAACTTCATATTATCGTACTGTATATAATGAAATGATATTATAACAAGGTGCACTTAATTTTAAATTTTAAACGTTTGTTTCTATTTTCTGGTAAATCAATTAGTTTTATAATATTAAACACTGTATTATGAAACAAATGTGAGGATGCTCTTCACATTTTCACTTTATATCTTTAAAAATTTGGTATTTTTATTGTTTAAAATTATATGGACGTTGGAACAAGGTTAGTATGTAAGGCAGTATATGAAACGTCAAAATTTATTTCTTATTTTAGATGGAATACATTCGTTTATGTAACTAACCGTAACATAAAAACTTAATCCTGAAAAACAAAACTATATACACTATAGTGATACCAATATATCTTACGCAAAGTTGTATTGTGTAATTTTATACGCCATTAACGAATTACGTTCTAATTTAACTAACAAAGACTTAGATGTTTTTAATTCAAACTTTGAGTTCTTTATAATTTCATGGGCAGTCTAAATTAAAAAGTATTTTCTGTATACCGACAGCGTAGACCGCCATTTACATGGCGAGACTTTTCCGTATGTTTTCGTGCGAGAACATATTGACATTCAACAATCAAACAAAAACGTATCTGTTTGAGTGTGATCAATATTCCATCAAAAACATAAATGTGAAAAAGAGCGCCTTCAATATTAAAATATTGTGGTGGACTTCACCGATAAAAGAATTAATGTATAAATGGGTGCCAAGTTCTGTATACAATCTTGAAATTCATCTATAAGAACGTGTAAGACTCACTCCTAAACATACACGATTTCTTTATTACTTTCTGTTACAATGTTTTACTATATAGCAATATGACTTTTTAATATCGAATAGCCTTTTTTATTTTAATTTTCATTTGACATATTCCTACAGATAAATTTCAAGAATGTCTACAGGAGTATAGGTACCTTATACGGAGAGGTCGACTGTTCTCTCACCCACGTTTGGGTACGAGGTATTGAGCAATAGGTTTTAGTGGGTATGAGCTGAAGGTTGATTCCCACACTCCCCAAGCATAATACCGTCCCACGCTGGGATACGGAAGGGTATTCCGGCCGGGTATAATTGCGGCCGCGGCGTCTCGCTAGAACCGTGCTTGACGCGCTGTCGCGCGTCTTGTTCACTCAGCGAATATCGGCCTTCTATACTTCTACATACAACATTGCACGTTTAGTTTGCTTGATCACATATTTTCTTGTTGTTGGTAATCATATGTTTAAGGCGAGAAACTCTCCTTATATGTAAGTAGGGCTTTAATATATATATATATAATATAATAATATATAATCTTGCATTAAGCATGTTTTGTTCTTCTCTATACCCTTGGTGAACCAGATCACAACAGTAAATAACAAACAAATTACAAATAGGTAAATGTAGTCAAAGATAAAAAAAAATCTCTACATTTTAAAGAGAAAATTCAGATCCATTTAATAGCGATACAAATCACAAAGAAACTGTTAAACTATGAGTAAAAAATAAAATACTAACTTTTGCCTTGACAGGATAATGCCGTTAGTAAACTTCGAAACACTAGGTACATCGCTCAGCAAAATTTGTAATGAAATTCTCGTAAAGCGCTATTTCCTCACAGGTGTAGAACTCGATTAAACGTTTCGCGTGGAATGTGCAATTTGTAAGTGATAAAAGAAGACATTGCATATTTTAAATATTAATTTATTATCTATCTACATAAATTATAACATTCGTTACAAAAGCTTGTGAAAACATACATTATTAGAAACTAAGCTAAAACAAATGATACAATAGCCACTTCAAGTTTCTAACATACGGTTATTTGAGAAAGCCACTAAGGCCAAAAATACTCACTTTTTTTCGAAAAAAAAGCTAAATTGGTGATTCAGTGCACATATAAAGAAAAATCGAAGAGACGTGTATACTTAGACACAAAAGTGTGTAGCACGTTGTTCTAAAGTCTATCTTTTTAAAAATCAAACAAATCGTAATAAACTTTATAATTATTAATTCCAAATCAATCAAAAAATACATGATTAATATTTAAATTATAACATACGCTAAAGAGAAAATTTCAAAATACTGAATTCTGTTCATCGACTTAGGAGAAACTTTAAATACTACTTGGTAATTGTATTAGCAAAAATAAAATTTATATGGGCATTCGTAGCTGACTTTTCCACCGTTTGACACAAAACACTATTTATTATAAACAATCTAAAATAATAGTTATCAAACATCTGAAAATTCAGCATTCAATCAGATTTACTATAACAAGTAATACAGTAGCATGATAAATTATACTAGAAATTCAATGTCAAAACTAACTATTAATATACTATTGCAGGAACTTCCAGTTTTGAGTTATGAGGCGATTTACTATTTCCGCTAATTACTAAGATCGTATATAATTTAATTATGAAAATTACTTCTACGACATCCGTCTTCACAACTTTAAACGTAAGCCTTTGAAAAATTTACCAAAAAATGGAAATAGATAATTTAAGAATTATTATAAAAGATTTAAACATAATATTTCATCAGCTTTGTGTAAATACAATGACAGGTCTGTAACTGTAAACTTTAAAAGTGTTGGCGCCATTTTGAAATTACTTTTGACGAACATCATTTCTGTGTGTTTCTGAGTCAAGAAAATTGTTTAATATACAATAATTTTGAATTTTATTTAAATCTAACAAATTGATGACAATTTGTTCGTTTCTCTCGTAAAATATCAAACGAGTAAACAATTGATAAAGTGCAGTAATATTTTATAAAAGTATTCTATACTAACAGATAACACACAACTTTAAAACAGCGATAATTTTAATTTTTAAATGGTTGCCAGACTTTTGCACGCATGACTTTGTAAATTTACGGCATATAATAAGTTATAATAACTAAAAGTATAAATGCTTGTTTGAAGAAAATTCAAATCATAACGAAAATCTAGTTCTTCGTATACATAATTTTTAAACTCCAACGTGGAAAGCGTGATATGAGTTTAACGTGTCTATCTATCAGTCTATGGCAAATATTTAATGGGTATTTTAATTTAATACTAACATGAGCGGTCGACCTTAGCTTTAATTTATGAAGATAGCTGTTGGAAATCACTTAAAAATTTAAATATTTTTAGTGTTAAATATAGTTTGCTGGGAACCATAAAATAATTTTAATAAATAAATTTAGTTTCATATGAATAAGACGTGTATCAGACTTGAATTTAAATAAACGGGACACAATTCATATCACTCCTTATACATATAACACTTGTGATTGTTATAAAAATTACCCACACGTTTTCTACTATTGATATTTCTTCGTCAATAATTTCTCGATTCTCTAAAAATGCTTACTTAAAATAACTATGTTACATTTTGATTGACGACACCCTGTGCGTTATAAATAGCTTTTGCGTAATAAAATTTCACTTATTAGTAACATAATTTACAATTAAAATTTGTGCAATAATTTTATAAACGCCTAAACTATATTACTGATAATTTTCCCAGTAATAACTTGACCATGGCACGATGCAAAATATATTGAAATTAGTTTTTTACTCTATTTCAAATAGTTACTCAAGTTTATAATATAAAAATTAATATATACAAATTATAGCCCTATGTAAATCTTAAGTTAAACAAAACACTGTTATAGTTGTCTCGAATTATAAATGTATATATATTGGATGTCCGTTACCAAATGCTACAAAAAGTAATGCATAAAATTTGACACACATTTTAAAGATGGTTTAACTCATGATATGTTGTATTCTAGAATTCTAATGTCAGCATGGACTAAGTGCTACTAGAAACTACTAACTTATACACTTTAAAACCGTTAACCATTTTACCACAAAAGAAAAAGGTTTAATGATTTTAAATTTTAGGACTTAGGACGTTCCATATGGTTATTCATCAAGGTCTATAAAGTACAAATCTCACGAGTGAACCAATACCAACAGTAAATTAATATATTCCAAGATCTGACTCTTCTCACAATCTAAATTTAAGAATTGTCATAACTTTATATATGTACTCCTAGAAATAACAGTTGACAATTCTCAAAACTAAATTCAAACTTACGTCGCTTCTTTGAATACGACTTATCATTGTTCCTTTCGTAACGTTATGTAAGGAAATAAATATTTAATACTTTGAGAATAAATTAATGAGAATTCACATCCATATATAACATAATGTTTTGTTCAACTTAAGATTTCTTGGGGGCTTTTATATATAGAAATTTTCTAGTTTATAAACATAAATGCAATGAATACCCACTCATCGTTTTCCTACGAAGTACTTTTTATAACTATTTCTATATATTCTGGTGGAGAATATGAAACGAATTTGAATTAACAATACATATGATCTACTCAGTAATTACTTTGTAAGGCTTTTCTTTTTCAAAATAGAGTAAAAAATATCAAAAAATCGTTGTTCTTTACAAATATATTACCTCCTACGCGATTTAGCACCTAGCCATTATCTAAACTCTTTAAGTACTAACAATTTATTATACTAACAATAGCAGATGTAATTTTCCAAGTTAAAAAGAATGGTTTCTGGGCCGATTCTAAAGAAAATTTATATTTTTATATGGCAGCACCAGTTCTGTTTTCACAATTATTTTTTAAATGGCTAGGAGATTTTGAGTACGAATTTATTTATAAAAACTAAAAAAAATATTTTAAACATTTAAACCGGATGATAATTATTATAAAAAAAAAATTAAAACTTGCTCAATTTTTTCCAATTGATTTTAAGTTTACTTAATACTAGTTTCAATTTCACAAATATGTTTGAAACATCATATTCCATGAAGTGACTCAATTTTTAACCTATATTTGACCGTTATCGAAATATCAAAGCTTTATGTAGAAAAAATATTTTGACAGGTCACAAAACCGGAAATAAGTTAAGTCACGACTTAAAGTATTACTCAAAAAGTAATTACATATTATATACCTTACAATGTGTTATTAAAAAAAAACTTTTTGGAATTAATAAAGAATATCGATTCCAAACAGGTTTTGAAAACAAGATAAAACCTCAAAATCTCCTGTCCAGTTAAAATTACATTTCACACTAAAACTATGATCCATTAGCCCATCCTTCGTGTAACGACTTCAAATGATCATGGGCACGTTTAGTTATATTTAACGTAGGAACTATTTCTAATAAACCACTCTCTCCTATAAGGCTTAGACCGGCTAGGCCCAAATATGTATGCATGGGATCCGTACAAGTTTCTGGCCATTTTGAAAACCCACCAACAACCACGTCCTGAGTTTCATACACATAATTTTTATTAAAAGCATAGTTTGATAAATGTAAAGAATCTAATATTTTTAGAGACGCCCCAACCCAAAAGCTATAACACGTGTCAACGGGTTTATTGGGTCTGCCTTGAAAACCGTCTATTTGTCGTAAGAGTAACCATCTTTTGAGACCTTCTATTTGTTCTTCTGTTAATTGATCTAGTTGGTTTGTCAAACTTAGTGTTGCTAGAGCGCAAAAGGTTGTACCACCATGAGATTCCAATTCGGGACACTGGGCAATTCCATAGTCATAGCTCTGTAAGACAATAAGTAAACCTTTTTACTCGTTAGATTAATCACTTTTGTTAAATGGGGAGAGGTACTAAAAAATATCTTGATTGTTTGTCCATTATCAGGACATCGCAGAATCCTTATAAGAGAACATCCGTACCCTTAGATTCATTCTAGGACCTTACTTGCAGGTTACTTTCGTTTTCGTTAATCGTTATCTTTTATAACAAACTACGTAATTCGATACTCTTGGATTATTATGCTCGATTTAATAAAAGTGATACAAAACTTACTATAGATTTCATAATATAGTCTGTAGCTCTCTTTATATTGAATCCGGACCAATCATTCAGCATATAGCTGATAGACGCTGCACAGTACACGAAACGCATGTCTGACTCGCAACCAGATAGCGTCGCTGAGAAATTACCCTCTTCTGTCTGTAACGCCTTTACACCTAGACATTATATAATCAATCAATAAACAAAATAGCCTTTATTGTTATACATACATTAAAGATTATAAACTACGTTCAATACTTTCATTGCGAAAATTACTTTGTCTGTCTGTTCTCATTTGACTCTTAAAGCGTTGTACCGATTTAGGAAAAATTGGTAATGAGATAGTTTCAGATTTTTTATTTGATTTTTGAGGTGATAAAACTTATGAGTCCCCAAATTTGCAAAAACGCCTTAACAGTCGTCTAAAAAATATTAACAAACAACTTCGTTAGTATTATACCTATTATATTATATTATAAAAAAAAATATCTAATTTACGATAAAGTGTATACAAAAAGACCACATTTAAATAATCAAATCTCGTTTGACCACTCCAATGTACTTGTATATACTATGACAGGAAAATTTAATAGTTTAATCACTACCATAATATTTGACTTAATTTACGAATATACTGATAACCTTGACTCAAGATAAGTATAAATTTAATTAATCCTTAATTATTTAAGTACATGATGTAAAGGCAATTTCATATTTTCTTATATAAGTATATCAACTCGATCATAACTAATACTAAAAAAAATCTAAGTGGCAGAGATATTACTGAATCTTACCTTCTATTATTGCTTTTCTGTTAACCCTTGATAGATCGTCACCCAATGAAAGAAGTATACAAAGACCGGTATAAGTCATTGCTAGATGACCACATCTATATAACTTATTGTCTGAACTAAAATCTATGTTCACTGTTGAAGAACCTTGGAAACCGCACGCAGACATATCGCCCGCTAAAACAGAAAGAGGTTTCTGCACTTAGACACAGCATGGTTAAATACCTACAACATTTCAACACAAAACGATTTTCGTATAAAGTTTAAATTATATGTATATTTCTAGTTAAATGTTTGTTCAGAAGAAATTTTACCTACATAAAATAATATATAGAAGGACTCGTATATTAAAAATTATATAGACTAACATTATGAGACTTTTAAATCGAATTCTTGCTTATATAAAATCATCTTTATGTATCGATATACTTATATATAAGAAGTGATTTATCGGCGGCAGCATGGGACTTTTGTTAACATCTATTAATTAGAATTTATTTGTAATGACAACCTTTTTCTCTCCCATACCTTGATCAGATGCGCAAAGAATATCTTTACCTGAGGTACACTTTCGAGTTATGCAATAAAAAAAATTAAAAAAGTAAAATTAAAAGACTGCTACTAGAAGTATCAATATTGCGGGAAGACTTTAGTTTATAAACGTTTATGCTAAAAATAAAAATGGATACATAATGCATACTTTTGATTCATAATATCATGTTGCTAAGTTTATGAACTAAGTTATGTTTTGTCGATGACTCTCATTATTTATTTTATCAATGTAATAAAAAAAAATTTTGTTAAAGTTCCCGCTACACTTTAATTAAGATTAACGATATTTTACGAAAATTACTTATTAAAAAATTTAATATAGAACACTTAAAATGTCCTTTTTAAGCAGATGCTTTGTGCACTTTAGTACAATGACATCATATTTCAGCTGCTACTATTGATAATAAGTTAATACGTCTGTAATTATCACAAATGTAAATATGCATTATGTTTATTTACATCAACTACCATGAGACGATAAGGCCATCCTCACGTATGTGTAAAGAATGATTAATATATTATAATAATAAAATGTAGTCATAATCCTGTCACACATTCGCACATAACATTTTTTAATCCCTGTAGTATTAAATAGTAATAAACTTTAATTGTGGGCTTCTGTACGATGTAGGAACTGAAAAGATTTTTCTAGCTAATCCGAAAACATACAAGATTCGATGATAAAAATGGGTTGTATGTATTCTACATATTATTATATTATTATTATATGATTTATCTTGACATTTGAAGTGCTTACCCGGCAGGCGTGATTAGGGACAGGAATATACATAATATAGACTGTTTATTGCGATAAGCAGATATTTTTTTAAAGATTAGGGACGTAAACTACGATACGGTTAATCTAATGGCAAGTGATTACCATCGCCCACAGAAATCTGCAAGACCTAAAGGGCTAGAAGACACGTCGTTGGCCTTAAAATCTTAACCAAAACACACTTACAACTTTGCAATTTATTTACTATAGACATTTTAGACTAGACTTGATTCGAACCCTCATCCCAGAGAAAAAAGAAATATAAATAATTCAAAAGTTTTGTTTTTTGACGGCTCTATAGCTTCGCGTTCGTATACAGCAACCGTGACACCAGCGCACTGGGTTCGAGTCCAGGTCGAAACGCAGTTGTATTTTTCAAGATTGTGATTTATATTCTGCGGATACGTGCTATCTGTAGCCGGATGATCTTCATAAACTCAGGCTTTTCGAGTGTTAAATATGGCGGGAATAATAAATTTATAAGTTCCTTGCAGATTACATTCTACCGTTCATAGGTGGAAAAGTCGTTAAGTACTATGTTTCGAATGCAGTCTATGAATTTCCAAATACTCGAAAAAAACATGAATTTAGGCCGGCAACAACACGTCGCTAAATAACCAAATAAAAAGAAATAATGTAACATGGCAAAGGCCTTAAGGTTGGCAACGCGACTCCTTGATCTACTGGTCTTGGAGGTGTCCATGGGCGACAGGAAAAGCTTACTTACTCATGATCTCTATGCTCACTTACCATCCTATTGTATAAAAAAAGATAAATTTTAAATGCACTTATTTATCTCAATGAAAGTAATATTATTATCTGCTTATTTTCGGTTTTTTGTCACTATATTTATAAGCTTTGATAGCTATAGTATATATTATAATTGTTCCAAATCTAAAACTGCCATATGAATAGCATCATGGGTCATTTACATCTTACATTTTAAATTCCTACCTTAAAATTACTAAATATAAACAATAGATAATAGTTACTATTATTTCAAAGATGTTAAAATAATTCGATAACAATAGATAATCTATAATTAACTCAAAGAACAGGACAAAAACAACCATACATTGACTTACTAACTTTGAACATGTCATAAAGTGACACCATTAACCTTTAAAAATAATTAATGTCACAATATAATAATAAACAATACAATATTAATATTAGGAAAAATTTGAGAATTATGAAACAAAAATAAAATAAAGTTTTTAAAAATTGTGTTATATATGATATACCAATCTATAGGACACTTAATAAATTAATATTTTGAACATATACTATAGAACGTTTAAAAACATCATAAGTAGCTATAGCTATCCAAATGTTTAAAACATAAACATAAATTTAGTACAAAAACATGAATATTGAAAAATTGTATATCAGTGTTAAAAGAGTGAATAATGTTTATTGAAAATTAAATATAATATAAGCAAAGAATGATAGATTAAACAGCAAGTTTTATATAATATTTTTCCCATATTTATTCCATAATTGTTAATAATCATATATTTATTTAATTAATAATAATCTATATTTAAGAAACTGACATTTTTGTCTCTTAAAGACCTTCATTATTAGTATTAAACTTACTATCAACATCAGGATGCACTTGAAGTCTATATATCCATTCAATTATTCTATTCCGTAGTTCAATGGAAATTGATGAGATAGATCCTAATACATCAACACCAGCAACCGAGAAATATGCTATAGTAACCCTGTAATAAAATTGTATTAAAACACTTTAATTTGAAGTATAATAAACATACATACATATACAGAATATTAATTAAAGGTATATTCAATTGTTGATTAAAATATACTTGATTAAATATAATACTACATTTAATGTTGGGGATAGGTTATAGGGAATTTAGACCAATTTTATAGTAAGAATATTAAATAACTTATAATGTTTCAGTAGTTAGCAAACTAGTAATTAATTTGATCAGTAGATTTTACCATATAATACAAAGTTTTATAGAGCAAATAGAAAATTTACCTTGTTGTATCATGGGATGACAAAGAGGATGGTAAAATATTTAAAAAGCGCATGAAATATTTGACATGCTGTCGGTGAGCTAGTATACTATATTCTTCGTTGTTCATTTTATTTTATATTATCAAAACTTATTTAAATCTATTTAAGTCATAAATTTATGTTAAAAAACAATACAAAACACTCTGCACTTTGACACGCTAATTTAATTTTAGTATATTATAAAAATTTATCAACTTTCATGATAAGTAGGTACTGTGCAAAAGACACGTCTTAAAACGGTGAATTTAACTAAAAATATGATATATTTTCATATGAATTCTATAAAATTCATCAGAAATTTGTCAACTATAGAAGTCCGTGCCCTTGGGGCCAATTTCATCTTGTTATTAAGTCAAATGTCAACGTTTAATGAATGTCAACTATGTTCAAAATTGTGTCAATTTGAAGTGCAGAGTTTTATTAGAAACAAAGAAGTATTTTATGACAATATAATTAAATTAATAAGTTTTCATTTCAGTTAACAAACATGTGTTTAAAAAATTTATTATATTATTAGTATGGCACGAAAACTAAAGATTTTATATAAAAATTAAAATGTTAATATGATAATATAACAATTTTAAAAATTTATTAAGTAACTACCAAAGAAATGCAATAAGATATAATTAAATATGATTTACTAAAGAATAAGAAATTTATTATATTTCCCCAATTAATTAAAAAAAAAAGTTAATCCAATTCTCCACAGATCAAATGCAGATACTAACTATTTACAAAAAACAGATTTCAGTATAATAATAACTCAGCTACAGATTGACATATGTCAGCAGGATCTTTTTCATGGCTGACGTTCAAAGGAGCTAGCCGCAGTCATGAAGGTGCTCTAAAAGTGTATTTATTTTTTAATTAAATGTTAAACAAATGAAATATTATTACAGAACCTGTCTACATAGATGTTTCTTTCGATTAAATCAAGTTATACAATAATCAGTGTTGTGATACTTACAGTACAATGCGATGTAATTAAGTGACAGCAAAACTTATCATGCTTGGAGTGTGGAGATATATCTTTTTACCGATATCAATTTACTTAATATTGTGATCGTAAATGAATTGAAACCGAATCTCTTCTTTCTTAAGGACTAGAATTTTTATATATATGTGTAGATATGTAAAAGTGATAGAAGTAATATAACCTTGTTTTATTGTTTATAGTTAAACGTTTCGTACCCGGCAACGGGATGCCAGAAGTTATTTGAAGTAGTGGATGAGCATAAGCTCCGTATCTTCTATGAAAAGCGTATGGGCGCCGAAGTTGAAGCTGATCTGCTTGGTGATGAATGGAAAGGTTACATTCTGCGTGTTGCCGGTGGCAACGACAAGCAAGGATTCCCAATGAAGCAGGGTGTCCTTACTAACAGTATGTATTTTATTTCAACTATATTAAAAATTCGTAATAAACATTCCTTTCATATATCATTAATTTTTTAAAACAAATTTAAATATTTTTAATTAAAAAAAATTATATTGACTGTTAGAACATCAATATTTTATGGAATTAAAATGAAGATTTAAGCTTATATATATATATATATTAGATTTAAGATTTAAGCTGTTATTATGTTTTAGGCCGTGTTCGTTTGTTGATGTCCAAGGGTCATTCTTGCTACAGACCACGCCGTGATGGAGAAAGAAAACGTAAATCTGTCCGTGGTTGCATTGTTGATGCCAACTTGTCTGTTTTGGCTCTAGTAATTGTGCGTAAGGGAGCTCAAGTAAGTAACATAACAACATGTTGTAATAATATCAGAGGTTTTATGTAACCTCTATATTAATAATCACATGGCTGCACAGATTGTAACTCAAACTATAACAATCAATGCAGCTTTAAAACTGTAAATATGCATCAAAATAATCACAACAGGTTAATGGGCTATAATATCACAGTAATTTCTAACCTACATACAAGAATATGTAAATTTATATATTTACTATATAAATTACATTTTGAACTTGTAACCCTGTTCTTACTGTTTCCTAGATCTTCAAATCTAGGTAATTATATGCGGCAGGGGATATTGATTGTTCTTTAGTTGTGCCACTGCTCTTTTATAGGGTTGTTGATATATAACTTTAGTTCAAACATTTGTATAAATAAATATTTTATTGTTAATATTGGATTTACATTTTTTTATTTGCCATATAACAAATATGCTATTGGTAAAACGTTAAACATACATACCTTTATTGACTTGAGTAAATATTGTGCTTAGGAAATTCCTGGATTAACAGATGGCAATGTACCTCGTCGTCTTGGACCCAAGAGGGCTTCCAAGATCCGTAAGCTATTTAATTTGACCAAACAAGATGATGTCCGTCGTTATGTTGTCAAACGCCTTCTGCCTGCCAAGGAAGGCAAAGAGAATGCCAAACCTAGGTACAAGGTAAGGCTACATACAAACTTATGTTATATCATTTCAGGAATATAAAACACATATTCTAGAATTGAGTCATAATTTTCCATATTACTTAAATTTTTATAAATAGTGATAATAATAAAAGAGAGATATCCATTTTGAGTTTGACAACAGTTTCTATGGATCTATTTTGGCTTAAAGAATTATAGGCCTGTAATCTATGTTATATAATAAATCAGTAGAAATTGTGTTTCTGTATGTTTAATAAAATTATCCAATACATTGGATCCACAACTACACCCGTGGATAGATTAAAAGTTGTATACTATAAAGCTGTATTAAATGTTATTTAAAAAATAACCCTAGTAATTTTTTTGGACCAAGATTTATATCTTGATTAAATCATAACTAGGGAATAGAAACCAGCTCCGAGCAGAAGATTCAGATCCAGTGTCTGTCTACTTTTACAGTGAGCCAAACAAATTAAATAATAAAACTAAAATCACTTGTGGTTTATTCCAACAAATGCAATAATATGTATATATTACAGGCTCCTAAGATCCAAAGGCTAGTTACACCAGAAGTTCTACAGCGCAGACGCCACAGGCTGGCTCTCAAGAAGAAGCGTTTGGCTAAACGCAAGGCCTCCGAAGCCGATTACGCTAAGTTATTAGCACAGAGAAAGAAGGAATCTAAGGTAAGTGAACTAACTAAGTAGTCACAAAAAAAAAATTTAAGTACCCATTTTTTAAAGATTGGCAGCTGGTATCATATAACTATAATTATTTATAGTAATTATACACGGCTGTGATAGAAAGTGCTGTGTCTTACCCCTTTTCTTACTTTCAATGTATGTTAAGGTATTAAATCAGCCACAATATAAAAAAGGTTATCATTTTAAGCTCTTACCAAAGGCTTGTTTATAACTTAAAATTTATTTCTATAGGTTCGTCGTCAAGAGGAAATCAAACGTAGACGTTCAGCTTCTATGCGTGACTCCAAGAGCTCAAATCAGAGTGCACCACAAAAGTGAAAGTCTTAAAATAAAATATAACTAAGAAACATTTCTTTTCATTCTTTTAAATAAAGTTAACTTATAAATTGCTCTATAATTTAATAATAAACAAAATTTAAGCAAAATAATGACATAACACATGTAATAAATTATATTTCAAATCCACAAATTACAACCACATCACAAGTTATTTGGATGTTAATAAACCAAGTCCAACATATCGCGCCATAACTCGAAGATACGAAGGGTTCAACTTCTTTCGTTTACTCAGAAGTGACTTCAGTAATCGAACCGACGACTTATCGAAAGGTTTCTTAAAATCGGATGCCTGTAATTCAATTAAAGGTAACAAATTATTTCAATAAATTCTAAAGGTCAAATATGTATGTAAATAATCCATTGAGAGTTAAAGCCAGAATAATTATATTCCTAACTAATATATATGCGAAAGTGATGTTAGGCCGTCTAACTAAATTCGTTGAAGCAATTTTAATACAGTCAATATATCTAAACATGAATATAAGCTACATCTTGCTAACGGAGTAAATAATTTTAATGATTTAATATGAACTATGTGTAATTTAATTAAAATTCAATATAAGAGTAAGAAAATAGAGCTAATAAAATTCTATGTGAGATTATACGTCGACCCTTACGGTTGTTTTCGCAATCCAACATAACTCTTCCAGTAAATTGTCTTGATTTTCAACCGAGGCAGGCACATAGGATATTCCTTCAAACTGGAAGGTTATATAGATTATCAAGATTATTATTATTAGGTTATTAAGATCTATTAAGCGCTTCCATTTCGTAGCATTTAAAATTACTATTTTACTAGGTATAGAATATTACTAATAGATTTACAATAACAATTTTTATACGGTCGAATGTTTTCGTTAGGATATTTAGATTTACCTATGATTAAAGTTAGATCAAGTCGGAATCGAAACGTTCATAAAAGAATTTGATTTCCGAAAATTGTATGTAGTCGCATTAGTTTAATTTTCATAACGTGAATTAATAGGAATACTCTGAACTTCAGTTGAATTCTTAAAACTACTTTTAAAAAATATTAATATGTCCAAGTGTATACAAAGTATTAATTAGGAACAACTTACTAGTGATGTATTATCTAAATTTTCCTTTTCAATAACGTCGATTTCCATGTCTAATTCCGATGATTTTGTTATTCTGTTCAAAGCAATACCTTGAAGTAAAACGTTGCGAAAATGTATAAGATTAGAACTTTCCTTTTTATTCGCTAATAGGAGAATCAACAATGCTTGTCTGGGAGTCATGTCAGCTATCCATGTCTTCATCTGAGAATTTAAAAGAAGTAAGCGACGGATTTAATCCAAGAAGGTAATTTTAAAACTAAATTACTGACCTCTACGATATACGAAAAAATTTTTCTTTCGGCGTTACCATCAATAACGCCAGCTAAATTCTTTCCAGATCCCAAAGCTTGAAAGAATTCATCTAAATTTGCAATTTTTTGCAAAGGTGTATTCTTTTTGTAATAAGGTATACTCGATGTCGATTTACACTTCTTACAAAGTTTAACGTAAACTTTGCTCCTATGTAAATTATTCAACACGTGCTTACTACGAGACTTAATGTTTGTTTTCTTTTCTTTCAAATAATTATCACAATGATTATCTTGGTTAAATAAATTGATTTGGTCGGCCTTATTAAAAATATCAACCTCAAAATGTTGATACAATAAATCCACGTTTAAGTATTTCATCGTATTATTTATAGACTCATCTGATAGATTCTTCAATACGGATACAACTGTCTTAGTACCAAAGCATTTCAATTTAAACAAACTTGTAAATCCCAAATGGAAATTAAAGCAAGGATATATTTTTAATTCTGCTTCAAAATTTCCAACTTCGTTCCGCGTTAATATTAAATCCGTTAACGTAAATTCTTTATATGGTATTAATGCAGTACAAGTGTTTTCTTTCCTCATATTTATCATACTATGATTATAAAAAACACCTGATACTTTTGACATTGAACTATTGGATAATCGCGATGTAACATCAAGAAAAATTTTAGTGTTAGTAAATAAAGGTTCCATTTTTATTTCTGACAAAATCTTAATTTGGGCATAGCATGTCGCTATATCAAAAGTCAATATTTTAGGCTTAAAACCATAATTCTGAGGAACAGTAGATGAAAATCTTCCGTTTTGAAGATGCTTTTGGGAAATTAAGGAGTTGTAAGATGTCTTAACGTTACTTACCACGACAACGCTTTCGTATCGAGTTAATTCTTTTATTGGAAATAAATTGTGACATTCAATTTCATTGATGGGTTTAGGCAATATCGGTACTGTGTGTGAATCAAAAATGTTGTTTAGCATTTTTGGAAATATACTACATAGTTCGGCAGGTAAAACAGCATTCATAATTGTCGTCTTGTATTTATATACTTTACTCTGGGTATCTTCAATGGGAAGAAATGATACAGACTCTTTCTGTTGTAGAGCTCCATTGGTTTCAAAGGGAATAGTAATGTCGAATTGCACAACAACATTAGTATTACAATTTTTAACTAAAATTCGGTTCTTTGTAATTGTTTCTAACTGCAAATCATGAGTTGTTGTATCGTCAAAACCTGGAATTACTCCGGTATCAACAAAATTATTCGATACATCATTTTCTTCTTCAATTACAGTCACATCAATGGTATTTTCAAAACAATTTTCAGTTTGAGTAGATTTACTTTCAGAATCGGTATCTAGAAATCGTTAATGAATATGTGATTTAAGAATAATAATTAATTTCAATATAATTCGATACTTTAAAATACTTACATTTACAACTTCTTTGATATTCTTGACCATAATAAACTCCACATTTTATTTTCTTTATAACATTTTCGATAAAATCACTGGCCCATTTAGCTTTTGACCACATAGGTCTTGCTTTAGTTTTGGAATTACCTTTAACTAGATTATCAATTGCTAAGTTATTACATTTTTCTTTCTTCATTGGAGGTTTATTAAAATAAGTTTGCGTCTCGATAGTCACGTGATTTTGTGGTACTTCAACGCTGTTATACTTTGTATTAATATTTTGAAAGTGTGATTTGTTATATACAAGATTCATCATTTTGTCTCTAAATTGACGTATTGGCTTTCCTTTGCTTTTTGTTAAAGTTAAATCAAATGATGATTCGTGATTATTAAATGATTTATATTTTGTTTGAAGGTCGTGTATTTTTTTTGGAAGGACCATATCATTGTCACCAGAATTTGACGGCATTTTCTCTGATGCTTTTGCCGCATACGGTTCTTTCTGAGCCTCAGTAGTTTCCTTTTCGTTATTTTGTTCTTTTTGTGACTCTGGTAACCAGTTACGCATAAAAGGCCATATTTGTTTATCTAAGCCAGAAAATTGTGGTGGTTCATAATCTACAATCTTTATACAATAATTGATTTGATCTTTGCCATTAACAATTATTGGGAATTTTAAATTAGCGAGTCTTCTTTTGATGTCCGCCTGTGATAACTTTGTATTGGCATTGCTTGGCATAGTTGTTACAAGTCGCGGTTTTCTTACAACTCCTAGCTGTTTGCTGGTGTTATTGTTAGCAACATCTTTACCTTTACTTAAAACTACTCTTGTAATTCCATTTAATTGTTCGTGTCGTACGGAAACAGATGTCGAGCTCAGTTTTCCCAGATCTAAAATGGCGAAACGTCTTAAAAGTACATTGCCAAATTACTTTTTAATATATAATAATATAAGCCTTTTATACGGACAACAAATACATAATATGTTTCTTACACGACTATATATAAGCTAACAATTTACACCACAAATATTTTTTTCACATATTTTGAGTTACTTTGCTCTTAGTAAGTCCGTTTGCCAGTTGGCAAAGGCCTCCTCCAACCTACTCCATTCTGATCTCTCTCTGGCTACTTTACTCCATGTTTTTCCAGCAACTTGCTTACCGTCATCATCCTATTTTTAAGTTTTTTTTTTGCGCTGATATAATATTATCTATATACTTAACTGCCACAATACTTAGAAGAATAAAATACCAATTGTTGTGATTTCCATAAAAAATACCCATCATATATATTATATATACTTATAATATACTCACCAGTTATTAACGTACTTGGTTTCAGTTCAAGTTCGCAATTATTGACTTTTTCAACACTTTCACGTTTCTGTAAATGAATTTCTTCTTTACCCATTATACTTTTATCAGGAGTATATGTACACTTTCCTTGCAAGGCGTCGATTGACTTTTTCAAATCCTGTGGTTGTTGCCGATGTTGTTTACCACTTGCATTAATTTTGTTGTTATTTAATACAACTCGTGAAATACTTTTTTTCTGATTCGCAAATTTTTGTATCGGTTCAGCGACGCCATTACTTATTTGTGCACAAGTTTTTTTAACTTCGTCTTGCCTACCTATTACTGTTACACGATCAAAACTGGACGATCTGGAATTACTATTTAAAGAGGTACTATCGTATGATATGTACGCAAATTCTTCTGTACGACACGTCTCAATATAGCTACAGTGGAAGAAATGAAACAATTTAATAAAATAAAAATAATTTCTCAAAAAATGTTCATTCATCAATTTTAAATGTCTTAATACCTTGTATCTGTACGTTGACTAGGCCGCTTTCTTGTTTTTTTTTTCTTTTTCAACGATTCTATGCTATTAATTGACATGGGTGGTGAAGGGATAAATTGAATTTTATTTAAATTTTTAAGAACAGTCCAAACATCTTTGTCAATAATTTGCTTTCTACCATAACAATTTCTAGGTTTTCTTACAACGTTACCTACATCACCAGTTAAGTGTTTAAACATATCAGTTGAACTACTGTCTAAATTGATATTCAATTGTGAACAATAACGGGCATCTCTATCATATATTTCAATATTTTTATTTGGATTCTTATTCACTCTACGCTTTTTTACTTTTGGTTTAGGTTTTCTAGAATTCTTTGTTTCATTGTATTCAGAGTCATTCATATCGCTCACAGTACAAGGTTGCGGTAACAAGGCAGAGTCATTAGGGAGAGTATGAGCATACTTTTTGGTCTTCTTATTGACTCGCTTAGTAACTTTAAACTCATCTGAATTGGCTTTATATATATCAACCGCTAAAGGAAAAGATGACATATAATCAGTAGTTTTTCTGTGAACTAATTTTTTCTCAGTAACTCTAGAATGTAGCTTAACTTTATCGCCACTTAGATAAGGCGATGGTAAACTTTTAAGTTTTCGTTTGTTACGACTGCTCACACTACCAGCAAGACTATCATCATTACAAGAAGCTGGTTTCTTCGATAAGCTGACTGCACTCCAATTGGTTGAATTATTACTTTGATTATCAGAAGAATTAATTGCCATATCCTACAGTAGGATCAATAAACAACTCAAACAGTGCCTGAAATTTACAGTTTTTATTTATCGAATCTTGTAATATTATTTTTTATCTTCAAAGCTAAATATCGGTGAAGTTTTTACAACAACCGTAGACCGAAGACGCTGAGTAATACTAATTGGTAGGTGATAGACATTCAGTTAATTAACATCAATAACAATTCAATGTCCCCAATTTCTTTTTCACATTTAACATTCGGGTATAACCGACCTGATTATATATTAAAGTATTTATGGGAGTTAAACAACAAATATATTACGGCAGTCGAGCTTCGAACCCACGACCTTTCGATTTTTCGCACGGTGTAATAAGTGGTGGACCAATGTAACATAAGGGTGACTATTTTGTAATAAAAATTTTATTGATATTTTAGATAAGAAACTTCTATTGGGCGAAAGATTGTAGGATAAAACTACGTGTAGGTATTACATTGTTGCATGTACTAGATATATAGACAATAACTATGGCATAACTTACGATTCCTTCACAATAATTTCGACCTTTATAATAAAACGTTATCACGTTTTTTCTACATTAATATGAGCAATGACAAATAATATCTACAAAATTTGTAAAATAAAGCTAACAAACTGTGTCAGTAAATATAACAGAAAGACATTTTAAAATTGACGGATTTTTATGACATAAATTTAAAATAATGATTTTGTTGTATATTTAGATTGAATATTTAGTCGCCAGTATGCAACCTAGCTCTTTTTGTAAATGCGTACCTAATTAAAAGTTCCCGAGCATCAAAACATCAAACTATTTCATCCAGGAACAATATTATTTCTTATTTGTCGAACTAAAGAGTAATTACTCATCATTCAAAACTTACCCTCATTTTTTGTCAGACCCACACGCCATTAGAAAATCTATTTCATACTCAAATCTATTATCTGTTATAGGCTGTCAGATATTCTGAATTGACATTTGTGTTGACATCTACTGAAATGTTTGTGTTTTGAATTTTTGAATTCGGGTGTCAAAGAAAATATTAGATGGTTTTGTGCTTTTAATTAAAATATCATATAATAGGAATTATATGGTTTTTGTTAAATAATGGCATCATCGGATCAAGAAATCATTCAATATGTACCATTTATGTCTTTCGTACATCCTTCTTTCTGGCACAGTTTAACCGAGTTAAAATTAAACATTGATAAACTTAATGAAAACACAAAGCAAATATACGGGCGGTTCACTTATCGGAATGATATAGGAACTGTTTTTGAAGTCGATGGAACTTCATTTAATAAGTATGGATACATTTTTTATTGTAATATTTAATAATGCTACAATGAAATCCAGTTTTATTATTAAAGCTGCATCAATATTTTAAAGATAAACATTTCACTTGCAGAGAACCGGAACAAGAAAATTTCTACTTAAATATAACTGGAACTGTAATGAATAAAAATACTATTGAGGATTTTAAAAACATAGATAAAGCTGCTTTACTAAATAGCTTAGGGGAAATTTTATGGTTGAACATGAAAACTAAGTCATGGATTGACAATCCCAGTACACTGTTAAACTTCTTTTTACTTTCATTTGCTGTAAGTAATTATATTAGAACTCTATCTATTTTGTTTTATTAAATTAATGTGAATTTAGAAATAACACAAGCAACTACTCGATTTTCAGGATTTGAAGAAGTTTCACTATTACTATTGGTTTGCTTTTCCAACACCCAGTCAACCAACAATATATTTGAAGGAAAAGAGTATTCCAGCATCAATGCATTTCAATAATAAACATCTGGAACAAATTGCAAATGATTACAAAGAGTTGGATGTAAAACAGAGATATTTTTTTGCAGTTTCTTTGGTTTCTGATAATGTGGCACTTCTTAAATTATCAGACGTATTTGAAAAGAATAATGAAGAGCTTAAAGCTACATTAAATATTTATTTTGCATTTTCTGACCCTAGTAACACAGAGAATCCAGGATGGCTTTTAAGGATATGTCTTGCAGCATTATTACAGCATTGTCCACAGCTTAGGATGTCAGATATAAAAGTAATAGGAATTAGGGCAGATAAAAATGGATCTATGGCAAATAGTCGAGTGTTCATTATTAATGGCAATCAGGTATTTCACACATAGCTTAAAATGTTTTCATCACATCTTTAAAATATCGTAATTTAAGTTTATGCCCCTAAATTTTTCTGTAGTTAGAGAACATGTATATCTAAGATAATGTATTACCAAAAATATTGGCTTTATAAATCTTAATTATTTCTCAGAATACTGAATTGGGAGATGGTAAAAGTTGGGTGGGATGGGAGCGAAATACTAAAGGTAATTTTGGTCCCAAGTTAGCCAATATGTCTGCATCCATGGATCCCATGCGGTTAGAATTTATTATTTAACATTAAAACTTTATGTTGCATATAAAATTTTATGTATAATTAGACCTAATATTCCAGTATATTATAAACCAGTAGTAATATTCTAACATTGTTGAAATATAAAAACTTTATCTTCTTCTCTTAGTCTTTAAATAAGATTAATACTTATGACATGTCTTAAGTTATGGTCCTTACAAATTGTTTTTCGCAATGCCTTATATCCTTGTCTTCATGATTATTCAACATTAATAAAAAAACATTTTTAATTTTATGCTTATTATCTTGTATCTAGTTTTCATTTTGATCCTATATAATTCTTTCATAACTATATTAGGTTGGCAGACACCTCATCTGACCTTAATATACGATTAATGAAATGGCGTCTGGTCCCGGATCTCAATGTAGAAATTCTCAAGAGTACAAAATGCTTATTGCTAGGTGCAGGTACACTTGGCTGTCATGTTGCAAGAGATTTATTGGTATGTATAATGTTTCTTTCATTAATACAACATTAAAAAAGTATATGTAATGTTTCAAGACTGAATTATTGTGTACTATGTATAGGAATGCCAGTGAACATTTTAAAATGTAAACTAAGACAAACATTTTATTCACAAATTTCATAAATTTCTGACAAATTTTTATCGTTTTTAATAACATGAGTCATGTACTGTACATATTATAAAAATTATAGTTATTCATTGTATGTTTTGTTTACAGGCTTGGGGGTTCCGTCACATTTCGTTTATAGATAATGGTAAAGTATCGTTTTCAAACCCATCGAGACAAATTTTGTTCAACTACGAAGACTGCCTGAATGGTGGGAAAATGAAAGCAGTTGCAGCAGCGGAAAATCTTAAACGGATATTACCTACTGTTGTATGTATTTTTTCGTTATATAAAAATTTAAGTAAAAAGAAAGATTGCAATAACCTATCATAATATAGCTGTTATTAATATACTATTGCTACAAATTCTAAGTATGGCTAAACCTACACTAAATATATATTAAAATGTGTTTTCGTTCCCTATACACGCCCAAAAACGGTTCGATAGATTTTTCCTTAAAATTTCCAACTCGCTAGAGCGGATCAATAGTTGAATTTCTTAAATTACCAATAACTTCTATAAACATCTATTTACTGTTCTGGTTTAATTAAATAATTTGATAGCTCAAAGAACTAAATTTAGAAGTATTTGATTGTCTGCTTAGCTCATTAATAAATGTCTGCACTTAACTATCTGTGTACTCGATTCAGAATCAAAGTTATTTAGATACAAATAATTTCTCGATTGTCTTATTAAAATACTAATTTTTAGGTTAGTAATGGTTCATCGCTACACATTCCTATGCCTGGCCATCCGATCGGCGAGTCTTTGAAAGACGAGACTATATCGAATATAAAGCAAATTGTGGAAGCCATTCACGAACATGACGTTATATTTCTGCTGTTAGATACCAGAGAGGCGAGATGGCTACCCACTTTGCTTTCTGCTCATTATGGAAAGGTATCGTTATGGAGAATATGTTAAATACTAGTGGTGCCCCGCGGTGTCGCTCGTGTCACAATATCTTTATAAATTATAGCCTATGTATTATTTTCAGCTATGAGCTATATATCAATAAAGTTTCATTTAAATCCGTTCAATAGATTTCGCGTAAAAGAGTAGAGAAACGAGACGAGAGACGTCCGTACATACTCACAAACATGAGCGTTTACAATATCCGTTGGGAATTCTAACTTCGAATTCTTGCTTTAAAGAGGTAAATTCAGTTTTTGTTATCACTAAGGCTGACTTGACTAAGGAAAACGAAAAAGTTTAAGACCTTTACAGTATTTCTTTAGACCAATAAATAGAGCATAAATACTTAAATATCCATTAAACTCAATTTCTGAAAAAAATATTTTTATTAGATTGCATCTGTATTGCTGAGCAATTCACGCATAACACGCGGATTTATCAATGATTTGTGTCGTGTTTGTGGACAGAAAAGTTGTCAATGCACCCAAAAGTTAAATTTTAATTACCATCTTTCCGTACTAACATAATGCTTAAAATAGTGAGTGTTTGTAACATCAAACAAAATACGCTGCAATTGTATTTCCTAAAAAAGAGACAGGTTTACCAAACAATACATTAGTGATGCTAGTATTAACTAGCATCACCAATAAACAAAGAGATCTAAAAAGCCAGCCGAGGGAACATCTAACTAAATCTGGGTGCATGTTAACAAAATTTAAATTTGTACTTAATACCTTCCTGATATTTCAGAATAACAAAGATATAGTTAAAAACAATGCTATTTAAAAAATACCTGGATATTTAGTCATGAATAAAAAAATTGTTACATGAAAATTATTAGCCATAATGTAATAATTTCAGATAGTTATAAATGCGGCACTGGGCTTTGGCAGTTATCTAGTAATGCGACACGGGGTGGGTTTAGCCCAGTCGGAGACCGATGTTAGAAGCTCACATGTAGATGGCGCTCAGCTAGGCTGTTATTTTTGCAATGACGTCACCGCACCGGGCAACGTAAGTTAGCCTTTTAACTGTTACTGATTTCGATGAGATTATATACAAAAACTTGAACCATTTAAGATAATTCCAACAAATTATAATTTCTGGTCATGGTCTGCTGTAATGCCCGTTTCGACTTCACTCTTAGACTTTCCGAATTCTCGGAAAGAAAATGCATAAGAATGATTGCTAATCTTTCTAAAAAAACATATCTAGAATTTTTTGCCTGAAAGAAGAATAGCAAAAATATCATCGATGAATAAAATTTAGTTTGTTGATCTTTAAGAATAAAAAATTGTTCTGCTTATTAAACTTTCGAATTAATATGTAGGAGTAGTATCCCATATCGGCTTTGCCCATGTGCGGTCGGTAAACGATAAATAAGTAGCCTGAAACCATGTGCAGGTATCAATGTCTGTACCAAAACTGATCAAAAATAGATTCAGCGATTTAGGCGACATATTGGAACTTACGTCAGCTTATAATTAATTGTTTTGCTTGTAGTCTGTAAAGGACCGTACTTTGGACCAGCAGTGCACAGTAACGCGACCGGGAGTGGCAGCAATAGCAGGCGCAATCGCAGTTGAACTATTAGTAGGACTATTACAACATCCTCTCAGGTAATTTACAAATAGTTTACATAATTGATATTATTAATAGTATCATTATAATTTACTAAAGTTTTAGTGTGTCCGGCAGGGGGTAGAAACTGTGCTATGTGGCTGGTAATGGATGACGAGATTTTTAAAGTTATCCCTAAGACAATATAAAAAAATTGAACTTTGTACTTGAAGAAATTTTAGATACTATTT
>JAOSYY010000009.1:9272281-9311458 GCA_025727935.1 Hebomoia glaucippe | reverse complement strand
TCATTTTTTTAAGATACAGCATATAAAAATACATACAACCCCCAATTTTCACCCCTCTACAGTCAACCCCTATTATTGTGGCAAAACGACGTTTGCGGGGTCTGCTAGTTTACAATAATTAAAATTTCTGCAGAAATCAAAGATTTAGTAGGAAACTTAATTGTCGTTTGTGATGTCACGTTTGAGTAATCAATATGTATACATACAACTATTGATGTGTTATTTTGTGGTAAAGGTGACGTATGTGACGTATTCGTTGTGCTTAGTGTTCAGTATGTTAGAAGATTGCCATGTTTTGTTATTTAATTTAATTTTATAATTTAATAGCACCAAACTTAACGATGAAGATTTATAGTGTCTTAAAGTAATAACTTAGATACATACAATATGTAATACAAATTTATGTTTATAGTTTTTTTTTTCAGATATTAACATTTTCTGATGAAGACCACGAGTGAGTGTCTTTTTGGAAATTATTTACTTAATACAGTGGTCACTCGATTTTCCAGAATTCGTTAGATTTTCGATTATCCGTATTTCTATTGAGGAATTCTCTGTAGTTTATAAATATTTATAGCTTCGGATATATAATGGACGAAATATCTTTGATACATCTAGTGCAAAAACGTGTAATTTTTTTAAATATAACATTAGTTATTAAATATACACTATATTAATCATTCTGAAGAAAGACTAACTAAACGAAGCTTATTGGTAAAGTCAAGTCACCACTATTGTGATAGCTGAGTACAGCACAAATTGCTTAATTATTATATAAAATACAGCTATATTTATTATTTTGCCTAGTTAAATATTTTAAGCCAAAATGTACTATTATTAAAGTTTTAATAACATATGAAGCATATATTGTTTTATTCATTACTATATTGTGTTGTAAATTAAATAAGCTCAGTATTAAATAAATAATACTAGTTACGCCATATATGTACGTATATTTGTTACATAGAATCAGTAGCTACGAGGGTTTTATTTTGGATTTAAATTATCATCTACAGTATTATTGTCTATTGGGATTTGCAGTGGCGTGCGACCCGTATAGGTAAAAAGGCTACCGTAATGCAAAATAAAAATAAAGTTATACTATGTTATATACTATTCAATCAATCGTCAAATTTAAATATGATGACACCTGTCGGTGACAACCGGACCTACGACAATAATAAAATTATTATTATTCAATATAAAACATCTGACGTCATACGCTCGTAGCCGTCAAGGCAAAAACCCCCTTTGCCTGCAGCCCCGTCGGGGACTGCAATACACTTTATAATGTGTCTCTAATATTGTTTGTTTAATGTGATTCATTTATAAAAAATTTAGAAGCTATTTTTAATTAACTAGTATTTTACAAATTCCATATTTTAAAATGCCTGGTTCACTTAAAATTTAAAAATACATCATATTTATTTTTTATAGTAAAGTTGTTCAAGATGTGTGTGCTATTACAAAGAGAGTAATCGACGCTTTTTTAAAAACTTCTTTTTTGGGGCAACAACGTCTCGGTCTTCGTGAATTCAATGAAACTACATGGGCAGCGAATAAGGGCAATTAATTCTTTACCTACCCTATCTAAGAACTCTGGGCATACCACTGGACATTTGACGTAATTGCTAGTATTAGGTTTCTAAAACTAACCACGGCCCGAAGATCTTGATGTTTATTTTTAAAGCAAAATTTCATAGTGCATACAAATTATATATATATCAAGTGATGTTTAACATATTAAGTTGTTTGTTATTTTTGGATTACCAATAATCATACAGAATTGTTATAGGCAATTAATCAGAGAAGACTGAAGCTTTTCAATCTGAGATGCTTTTGTGGGTTATCGAAATTTTATTTTATTCATTAAATTTTGTAGTCACAAACAACAGGTTAACAGCATAATTCTAAATACATCTACAATTCTCTTATAAATGAATATTGCAATGAAAATTCTATTCCATTTATTTCTACATATTTATATATAAAAATCAAGGATTCATAGTTAGATTAATAGCAGGTAGGGGACGGTTCTTAGGATTGAATATTTCTTTGACTGGCTTGGGTGGTTTGATCTTCCTTCCGTGTCGACCGTCTTTTCTTTGCCACAAACCTGAGCGAGGTCGATTTCCAAGCCATCTGTTACGTTGTGGGGAGCCAATTGGGGTATTACCATGATCAACATTAGAAAGGCGACCTACAAAATGATCATTGATAAATGTAGGCTTTATCTATTGCAAATTATAATATTAAAATACTTTCGGTAATCTGTTCTATCATAAACTCGTAGGAATTGCAAGTTCATAAATATTACTACCATTTATTAAGAATTATATTGGGCATCTCATACTTACATGTATATCTATTTAAAGATTTATTTAAGAGAGATAACTTAGTCATTAAATTGACTTGGTACTTTACTCATGGCTATATCATACCAATCGTGTTATATTTTATATAAAATTAAGTAAGTGTATGTTCTATCAATTCTGTTAATCCATAGAGCAAATATAAAAAAGTACAACATTTAACTTACCAACAACTGCCATACAATGTTGATCAAAGCTAAATAATCTTTTTGATGGCATTTGTACAATAATCCTATCATTTTGCTTTCTTAAAATTGTGCCATAAGTACCTGCAGCATGTATATATAGCCCACCCTGTCCTAAAGGATAACAAATAAATAGTTAAAATATTGAATGAAATGCTCAAGCTATGCAAAGACAATAACCAGGATACTGTTCAAACTTATATTGAAATTAAGTTCTAAGTTATATGGGTATTTGGCGACTGCTCCCGAAAACGATGACAGATGATAGTACCATTTCATTAAGATTTTCATGTTCGCATTGTGCATTCGTTGAACCTAGCATCAGCTGATTTTGGTTTCACAATTCATTGCTGGTTTTTTTTCTTCAGTAAAGTAATGACTTTAGCCATATTAACATGGTGGAGCGTACTAAATTAAAAAAAACGTTTTATAAATTTGTTTATAGTCAGGATCAAATATTTTTCCGTCTCATCATCCAACATGTCATTAGCACTAACACCTATCTTCATTTTCCAGAGCAGTCGCCTAATACCCTGTATATGTATATATCATACCATAAGTGTAATTTAAGGCTTAAGTAGATATTATAAAAAAATTGCTTTTAGGATACTAGGTAATTTGTTTAGTTAAAACCAATTCTTACCTGGCTCTTTTTCTATGCAATGGACTAAAGTCCCTGTCGGAAGAGCTCCCAGTACATAAGCATCACCTTCATTGGCTCGAACTAAAGAAAAAAAATACAAAGCAAAAATGTAATAGTTTTACTGCTGACAATCAGTTGCAATCATAAGTTAAATAAAGACTTAATCACATTTATAGGAATATATTTATATTTAAAGAAGGTATGTATTAATTAATATTAGTTATTGAGACAATTTATAAACTGTAAGATCTGTGGTGTTTTTTATTTACCAGGTGAAGTCAAGATCACAAACTAAACTACTTTAAGAAATTTTAAATACTGTTTTATCCGGAATTATAATGATTCCTGTATAGTATACCTGGTATTCTAGGTAAATGTCTTGAAGTTTTAATTATATCACCAGCTTTCATATTTTCTGTAGCAAGTATATACTTAAGTTTATCTCCAACTGCAACAAGAGCTATATGCGCTGTTCTACAACCATCTTCTATTATCTGAAACAAATATAATGATTGGTAAGTTTAAATGTTTATATCATTATAAACATACAATATTAATAAGAGGAATTAACTATTTACATGTTAAAATTTAGAAGAAAATAAAAATAGGTTCTTCCTTCTTCCGTCTAACAAGCTATTCATGGTTTCTAAGACCTTTTTGTCTTTTATTGAACTCAATACAACCTTAGAAGAATCAATTGGAAATGATTAAATTTTAATCATTTGGATTTGCAGTTTTGTATTTACCTGAATTACTTTTTCTTCCTGAGGTGGACCTTCACTTGGACCATCTCTTACCCACGCAATCCAGTGATATTTATGTTTAATACCACCACCAATTCCTTTTGCTACTACTCGACCTGTAATTAATATTAAAAATGATACATTAGTAAGTAATGGCTCCTGTAAATTTTTTATAAACAAATTGATTTACCTTCAACTTTACCTATAGCAATAGTACTCTATATTTGAATTAAATTAATATCAAAGTTAAATTTACCGGTAACAGGATCTCTGCCTGCTAAGTTAGTAACCTGTAAAGGTTTAACCGTATACTCTTCAGGAAAATGTACAATTCTTCTATAACTTTTACCAAAACCTGGCTTTGGTTTAACAACAGGAGGTTTACTCGCAAAAGTTATAGCACTTGTTTGCACAGTCCTTCTGCTAACTAAATTTGTAGTAGTCGAAATTGTTAGGGTCGAAAATAATCTATTCAAAGCCATTTCAAAATAATATCAAACAAAACCATTTAATAGTTTTTAGAAACCAAAATATATATTATACTAGTGATAAGTAATGTAACCTAAAACCTACAATGTTAAATAACAATCAATACTGTCAGTTGTCAGTCATCATACAGAATACCTTTAGAAATATCTTTATCACTAATCATCTAAAGCTCGGTCAAGCGTAAAGTTGAATATAGATTTTTGTGGAAATAGCAAAATTTTTAAATACCACTTATTAAGTTTTTTACATTTGATTAGTATATTCCTTTTTTACTTTCATATTATGACTTTAAGTTTTACTAAACTGTCTAATTCCATTGCCTCATTAGTGATTTTAAAAAGTTGGATACGACCCCTAGCGGCAATTTTGTGACAAAAAATACATCGTGAATGTGGCGTGTGTTGTTTGGTATTTCATGAGTCGTAAATAAAATGCATTCAATAGACTGGTGATTCTTGTTATAAGTGTACTTCATATATCTTAAAACAGCCATCTGCCTGGAAAGCTATTGTGAATACCAGAAACTGTTGTCAAAAAGAGTTTATCGTTTGATATTTTATCATATGTTGCACGCCTGCCTTGGGGTCTTGTCGAGGACAAAAAAATAATCAGTAATTCCGATGCTAAATTGATAATGCAGTAAGTTATATATCTATATTTTTCATTTAAACTTCTAAGTCATCATAAATACAATGTATTACATCTCAGAAGTTAGGCTTGCGCATATAAAATGAGTCTTCTCGATCTTCTCTTTTCTAAGTGATGCTCGCGAAGTATAATAATATTTATGCCTATAGTATCCAAGTAATTATTAACTTTAATATCGTCACTCTTTATGATAACTAGATAATTATATGTATTTATATTAATGTTATATTTTTTTGTTACAGAAATAGACACAAGCAGTCTTCCGGCACGTTATTGCGCTTTCTCGTGACAATGCGGTGCCTTATGTACATACATATTTTGTAAATTAATTTTATTAGTCTGCAAAACTTCATAATGGTTGTCAGAGCTGTAACAGAATAACATAAAAATGAGTCACAACTTGGCTGGAATGCCATCCTATAGGTTGCCAGGACCTGGATTGGGTCCTCCTGATTTTAAACCGCCTATGGATACGCCAACACCTCCAGCTCCAGCACCAAGCAATCCTAAAAAGAGAAGAAAAACATCTAATGCCAATAATGCCTTAACACCACAACAGCCTCCACCTACAGTACAAGATTTACTGCCTCCTCCTTTAACAGGATATGGTGATACAATTGTTGCTTCCAATCCCTTTGATGACTCACCGTCCACTGTATCACACAATGGTCCTATGATGAGTCAAAACGGGCCCATGATGAGTCAAAATGGACCAATGGGAATGATGGGACCAATGCATAGTATGGGTGGTCCTCCTATGAGACACATGAGCCCCTTACCTCATAACATTAGTCCAATGAATCAACAAATGCCACCAAGAGGAGGAATAAGTCCTATGGGAAATATGAGCCCCATGGGTCATATGGGTGGTATGTCTCCAATGGGAGGCCCAAATATGGGAATGAGTAATCACAGTATGGGACCAGGCATGGGTGGATCAAGATCAATGGGAAGTCCAATGAGTCCTATGAATTCTATGCCAATGGGTTCTCCCATGTCAACTGGGCCATTAGGAAGCCCTATGAATATGGGATCAATGGCTGGAAGTCATATGAGTAACAGTCCAATGGGTCCTCCTATGCATAGCCCACTAGGAGCAGGATCAATGAATGGCCCGATGAATGGACCCATGGGTGGTGCTGGACCAGGTATGAATGTTCCTCGTATGAATGGCCCTATGGGGCCCAATTGTTCTAATGGTACAATGGGCCCTAGCAATTCTATAATGTCACCGAGTCCAATGCAAAGTGGTGGAATGGGGCCTGGACATTGTGGTCCAATGAGACATGGTAGTCCTATGGGTTCAGGTATGGGTAGTGGACCCATGGGTGTTAATGGCCCTATGAATTCTATGGGGCCTGGTCCTCCATATTCTGGAAGTCATATGGGGCATGGTGGACCAATGGGAATGGGTGGGAGTGGATCAATGGGAATGGGACCAGGTCCAGGAAATATGGGCAGCTGTGGTCCCCTGGCTGGCATGAGTGGAATGGCAATGGGAGGGCCAGGTGGCCAAGGACCAATGGGACAAGGAATGGGAATGTTTGGCCCGAAACCAATGCCAGTGAGTGCAGGAAAGGTATATCCACCCGATCAACCAATGGTATTTAACCCACAGAATCCAAATGCACCACCGATTTATCCATGTGGTGTATGTCATAAAGAAGTACATGATAATGATCAGGCTATTTTATGTGAATCTGGATGCAATTTTTGGTTCCACAGGTGAGTAAATATTGTTAAATTGTATTGTAAAGTTACAAGTAATTTGGTGAAAACAATATAAAATTGATTGGTTTTGTCTAGACAAATGTAAAGCTAAACTATATATATGTTAAGTTGATATATATCACTTTCATCCCTGTTAATAAAGGTATCTTTATATAATTATTAATATAAAAAATAATTAAAAACACAAGTATTAAACACATTGCAATCGTTATCAATATTTTTACTGTTTCTATTTTTTCTGATAGAATATTAATCACCATTTCAGAGGATGCACTGGTTTAACGGAGCCAGCGTTTCAACTGCTGACGGCTGAAGTTTATGCTGAGTGGGTTTGTGACAAGTGCTTGCATTCTAAAAACATACCTCTTGTGAAATTTAAGCCATAACGATGCGCCACGTCGTCACCCCTACTCCTGCCGCATCATTGAGTGCTCATTACCACTCATCACAAGTATTTATTTCACTTCATCTAGTTTGTCTGTAATTTAAATTATTATTTAAAAATGGAATGAATTGGTGAAGCACTAAGAAGGATCTCAAAGGTAACATTAAAGATTGGTATTGAATGAAATCAAAATGGTGAAGTATTAATATAATTAACTCGGTAATTGGAATTTTAGACTTGCGAACATCTAGGTATTTAACTTATTAATTACTATGTATTATCATTTATTGTCATTACCATCATCATTCAATATTTTTGCTGGTAACCTTATGCATTTTAAGATCGTAACACATAAAATTATATTTACTTTAAAAATTCGACAGACTTAAAGACGAGATAATTTACAAAAAATATTCATTATATTAAAATAAATACCGACTATTTGATCGCTTCGTGGTAGTCATGATCATGAATAAATATCCTAAAAGGTGGCAGCTGTCGTTATAAATAATAATATAATGAATAATTAATATCGTTTAAATTCAAAATAAAAATTAATATTTACAAAATTAAAAAGAAATATGCCTAGATCGAAGTCTAGCTGTAAAAAACATTTGTTTGACTGATAATCACACGACATAGTCTGTGAAAAATTAGTCTAAAAATTGCCTTTAAAAAAAAGAGAAAACATAAATAATTATGTAATTTCATTTATATAGAGCGTGTCGTTATAATAGCGATAATAATATGACACGAGGAAGGAGGAAGTGGTCAGTAATAAAAATATTGGAAAATAAACTAAGCTACTCTTGACCTTTTACCGATATTAATAGGTATTTAATTAAATTCATGTCTCGCTTAAGGCTAGTGTACCATAACATGAATAAAGTCGCAATGTGTATTTACATTGTTAAAATTTAAAATTATTTATAAAACCTTTTCACAAGTAAAACTGGGTTCGTACTTAAGCCCCGTTTAGGAAAACATACCTTAATTTATGAAAGCATTAAATTTTAATATCGCCATTGTACCGACACCTATTATGCTCATAAAAATGATTTTGACATGGAATTATTTGATATACACAAATTGTATGTTAAATTTCTATACATTGTTGTACTTGCATTAGGCATACTAATAAAAGCAATATAATGGTGGTTGCCCGATTTTGTGGCTCGTTGTGTGACGCTTTAGTCTCTGTGCATATTGTACATAATGTAGTTTAAGATGAATCTAAACTTCCGCCTTAAAAAAATTGTGACCTTTAAGTGTACTTTCAAGTAACAGTTTTTTATGTAACAATAGGAAACATGTCCAGTTTTGCTCAGTGGATAGGAAAGCTCAAAATAGTAACATATTTATGTTTTTTTTTGAAACTACATTTACCCTAAGCGGTATATGTTAGAAAAGCACAAACGTAAGTACAATCACACAAAATGAGCTTTATACTATAAAATCGATTTATGTCATTTATCATAATGACGTATTAGAGCGAGCACAGCACGTGAAAAGTAAACCTGCGTTGAATATCTATATTGATTTAATTTCTCCATCTTAACTCACTTGTACAAGAAAGGTACTCCAAGACACAAGTTGCAATACGTGCGTGAATATTATCAAAACGTCAAAACTTTATATAGATAAAAATGGTTTAACAAATCTTAAAACTAAATTCTAAGTCTTGGAATACTAGTATGCGCCAATGATTACAAATATTAAGTTATGCTACATTTCTTGTTTCCTTAATCGTATAATGTAGTTTTCTTTTTCACGTGCTAGGCTCGTAATGCAAGATACACTAAGGAAAGTAATGTACTTATTATTTTGGTGCCCTCATTTGCATGTAATGATAATAAATAATTAGCGCGTTAATAAAATTGTACATACTATGAAGAATCCATACGCTTTCTTAAGTATAGGAGTGTTAAAATGTGTTTGTCAATTTTTTAACTTTTGAAGATTTTTTAATTATAAATCTGTAATATAAGTTATGTAAATAACAATGTAGATCGTAGATAATTGTAATGAGATTATTTAAACACTTGGATTGACTTCAGATTATATGTGAGACCATTTTTTAGCTCACATGTACCATCACACATCTTATTGTCAATCTCAAAAATCTATCGAATCTTAAATCTATCGCATGTGAATATAGCATTATTATAAGATTATTTAATGTTTGATATACTTACTGTGTCTATTGAAATTAATACCTAATACCGGGACAATTCATTTTTCCCAATTCTTTTTCAGTTACTAATTTACAAGATTTCCTGTGCCATTTTTTATACTGATGTTAACTAGAGCAACAACGGAGCAGCTTACATTTCATACATAGAGATAATTTTGTGATTTACTAATTATTCTATTATAGGTTGTGAAGTTAATTTTCTGACTACGTTTCAATCATATGCCTTTATCAAAAAATGCTCAGACCAGATTAAGAATAATAGTTTTATTTTACTACGATTTTAGTTCCTTTAGAAAATATTTCGATTTGTATTTGTAACAATTGTGGCCTGACCTCAATCTCTCGATTATATATTTACTTTTAACTTATCTCTTTATCTTTCTTGTGACGAGGAATTGCGGTGTAAAATGACGCTACAGAAAGATTACTTCATCATTTTTATTACTACCTACATTTTTATTATATTTTATCAAAATCACCATGACATTAAGTTAAATGTAATAACATCGAGACTTAAATAGAATATTGAATTTTATTAAAAGAATATAACTATTATTATTTATGTATATTTACATATTTTTATACACAACACAATGAAGTATAATATTAAAAATGTATGAAAAAATCAGTAATACGAAAATGTTGATTTTTTTGCATATTATACAATAGCAAACATGATTTTCGTATATACTGTAATAAACGTAAATTAATATGAAATGACCATGCCTAGAATATTTCAGTTTCAAAAATTACGAAATCGTTAGTCCTTAAAGTTGCTTAGAAGAGTAGCTGATGAAATTAAAACTGTATATAATAATGTATGAAGCCGCTAATGTACAGTTACATTTCTTAGAATTATATTGTTTAGAATACGTGGCCATGAATGTAAAATAAATATGTCGTGGATACATCACAATTATTTTACGAGACTGCTGCATATTATATATACTTGCATATGTGTTGGTAATAAGTTCAGTCATGTTGTGATGAAATAACATGTTGTAATTCAGAATATTTTATATAGTCAGAATAGAATAAGTCAGTGGTCTTAAACTTGTGCATAGTTTATTTTGTATTATGTGAATAATAACAAGCAATAATAAAATTGTTATTGAGAATTTTTATTTTACCCAACTCTCTACAAATTCAGATCGATACGAATACAGCAGTGATAATTACGGAAACGAAACTTCGTAATAAAAAAAATGTGATTTAATATGCTTTTATTAAAATATTTTTATTCAATAATTGCTACTTACACTTGCACAAAATATTTCAGTTATACAAAATATAATATTCACAAAACGAACTAATATCGCTTAAGACTAGTGGCTAAAATAAAGTTTATTTAAAAAAATAATAGTTGTGCTAACTGCACTTAAATCAGAAAATGAAATATAATAATAATAAATATGTATGAGTTGCGATTCAAGAAGTCTAAAGTAAAAACAAAGCCTTTGAAATAGATTGAAATACGTAAACGAAACTTTGTGATTACGGTGATAATAGTTTGCGTCTGATTTAAGAATTTTTTCTACTGCTGATCTATACTTTCAAAGACCTATATGTGTATATCTTATTCCATTGTAATAATTCTTCGTTAACCGATTACAAGCAAATTAAATACTAAAAAGGTTTTAAAGCTATTTAGATAATTTCATATTGACATTGTTATTCAAATTCATGTCTAAGTTTTATGTATGATTTATGTTTTAGCCTGGATGTTAGTTTTTACAAGTTAGATAATTGTTTAAACATTTCTCAGATGACAAGTCTTAATATAATAATTTCCGGGTTTCATATCGATCATTAGATACAAATTGATTAAAATAATCTGAATTTTCGTTTAAGATTGCATAATTTAATGAAACATAAACGATAAATAAAAATGAAGCAAATATATTTTTAATGCAACTTACTTTATACATCATATAATTAGTATCAGCTCTATGCTTGTGTGTCAGTATCATTTCCTGATACAATTCATTTGTTAATAAAAATATTTGCTATAGAATTGTCAAAAATTTAAATTCAATAGTCAAATACGGCACTGAATCCCTTATATTTTATATTTACTTTCTTATGAATAATTACATGGTAATTGGTAATACATTAGTTTTGTACTTTCTAATTTTACAACATAAGAGAAATTAATTATTCCTATAGAGAATTTGTACAGTCTTATTCCTTGACATCATAAATTATATCTTAAATAAAAGATGAAAAGCACCAGGAAATAAAAGGTATTATTTACTTAGATATATAATTGTTGCAAAATTATTCCAGATCTAAATTATTGTAGATAAAAGAGATAGTGCTTTAAAATATTCTAAAAAATGAATTCAATATAATGAAATCATGATATTCTCAGTCTCTTAATCAAATTTAAACAATTACAGATCATTACACTTATATACATATCGTAAACTCATAAAATTAAAATATTTAAATTTTCATACTTTTTGTAGGTAACAATTTCATTTCTGGCAGTAAGTTCCTTAAACTAATAATTTCTACATGTTACCTATACATTTTTAATACTATAGCTTATTTAAAAACTGTTTTTTGTGGCATGTACTTCAGTTAGTTAGCCATAATCTGTGCTAAAAGATGCTAAGCCTTTGTTTTGTATTGCAAATGAAACAGCTGCATCTAGGAAATCATAATTATCTATATCATTATTACAGTTAAGGGTGCCTTCACTATTATCTATTGCGGAACTATCAAGGGGATCATTTTGACCATAATATTTATAAGAAGTTGAATTATTAGGAAAGAAAGCAAATTGTAAATCATTAGAGTCACACTGTTTTACTTCATCATCATAGGACCATGACATATCTAACTCACTAGAAGAGCTAGGATCATTATTTTTATTACTATTAGATGCAGCCTGACTAACATCATCATCAGATGGGTTGGGACTACTTGGAGGTGTGTTAAACATATCCTTATTGGTACTTTGCTTAGGGTCCTCTATATTACTGCTTGAACTTGTATTTTGAAGACCATGTGCTGAAATTGCCATAAGTATTCCTTCATTTTCAATTGTATTGTCACCCGGCAGGTTATTGATGAATTCAGCAACATCAAGGGCTAAAAATCTGTTATTGTCCACATCTGTAGGTAATGGTGCTATCATCCAATTATCCAATACACGATTTATTGTATTATCCACAAAACATTTCGCCATCTGAAATTAAATTGTGGAAACTTATTATTTGATACTAAAAAGTCAAAAGAATAAATTGATTAATAAAAGATCACTAACTTGTCTTGCTTGCCACCTCGCGATGCACTGGTCTTCACTATAACTATTTGAATTTAATAGTGTTACAGTATTAAGAGAATTTTCATCATCACTACTCCTATTCTCTCTATTTGAGGATGTTTCAAAAGAGCTAACATACCTTGGATAAGGCAATTTGTCGTTAGAAGTGCTAGGCGGCATAATTTTATCAGAATCAGTTATGGAATCAAGGGTATTAAAATCTTGTTTCAATAAATAATCTCCTAGTATTTCAAGGTTTTGTTCAGTATTCCCGACTAAATTTTTACGTTCATTCGTAATTTCTGACGAAGGTCCGGCATGAACGTTTTCTTTTGCGGTATTGGAAGGTTTAGAATCAAGGTTTTCATTCTTTAAGTGATATTTCCCCTTTACTTGCCAAGCAAATCGAGCTTTCTTTAGTGGGCGATCAGGTTCTATTGTCCCGTCGCCATTTTCTTGTCGTTTACATGAAGATTCTCCAGCGGTTCCAGGAAGATTCATTTTATGTATAACTTTGTAATCTTTAAAATTGTAAATAATAAACAAACACTGACATCACTAATTAGCGTAACATATGATTGGTTGACAAGTCACTAATTAGAACATTCTTTTTTATTTTATGACACTAAAGAAAGACTTTAACAGTCACGACATATGGAAACTATAATTAGGTTGAAATTCTCATTTACAAATTTTAGTTCCATTCGTAATTGTGATCTAATTAATTAAAACTCCATTTTCGCAAAAGCAGCACTCGCCACTGACTCAAATATAAATTAGAAACAAAGTACAGAGCAATAGTTGCCATATGCAAAATCATGCTTCTTCAATAATTCAGTAGGAAATGAATGTAAAATATTATTATACTCGATAATAAAAGTAAATTTATTCTCAAAAAAGCTAAATGGTGAGTTTTTAGCAGTGTAATTTTTTTTCTAAAGATATTTAAGAATTATAACAAATTAACGTTATATTTGGTAATTGCTACTTATAACTTTATGGATCCCCTATTGTCAATGAATCATAAAATGTGAAAGTAGTAATAATATAGTATATTACATTTTTTTATCGGTACCTTTGAAACCATTTACATATCCATAATCTATATTGACCTTATGTATGTAAAAATTAAAAAAAAATGGTCAATACTTTCACTTTGTCGGGTTTTACCAAAGATTATTTATAGCATTTTTTGGATTTAATTTTACATTCATTTAACTTGATAATAAAAGTTTCATTGTAAATAAATATGTGTGTGGTTTACACGTAACAAATAGGGCTTATTAATATATAGAAGGCGAACACCTGTAGAAATTAATAGGTAGTATATTTGATTTCTATACTCGTTCATCAACAACAATGTCGCTAAAATCGTTTCAAGCAAGATGTTGTAATAATCAATTAACTAAATTATAAACAACGACAATGGTAACGTCGGTCGTTGATGGCTCTTCTTTTATTTAGGCATATTAAGTGACGTTCAAAATACATATTAAAAATATCAGTAGCTCTATAAATTATATAAACAATATACAAGATAAGATATTGGTAGAAGGTTAATACTTATTTAAAAATATATTATTAGGTAGTAAATATATGCATATAATCACGCCTTTTACCCGCAGTAGTAGGCAGACACCACGGTTTTCCACTTCCTACGATCCTGACAAACTCCTTTCGTTTCCTCTACTCCCAATAATGCTTACATACATGCTCGACGATTACACACACTCTTGTCGTGACCTTTCTTTAAAACGTCAACCATTTGGTCTCGGAACGTCCGTCTTAATCGACGATCTCTGGTTTTACTTTAGACACTAGCCTTATATGCCTGCTCTGTCATCCTCTTTTCATTCATTCTTTCTACATTCACAAACCACTCACCTTTCTTGATCTTTGTCAGTATACCCTCCCTTACGCCACTTATCTCTCGTATGATTTCATTTCTCACTTCTACCTTGATTAACACCACGCGTACTATTTTGACGCTCTTATTTCAATCGTACTTAGTTTGCTTTTAGCCTTCTTCTTCCAAATCCAACATTCGCTAACATAAATAAGTAGGTCTGAACACTCCCGTATACACAGCCATACGCGCCGTCATAGATACCTGGCTATTCACAAAGAAGTATTACGCTCTTTTCATACGCCTTTTAACGTCACTCACACATATTCCATCCCTCATAAATATGCATCCTAAATAAACAATGTTATCGTAATTTTGTTCAGTTCAGTTTGATTTCTACTCCTTTCAAACACCATCGTTGCAGTTTTCTTCACATTTACTTTCATTACCTTTTCAGTTAAAGCTTCATTTATAATCGTTAGCCTATTTTTAAACTCGTCCACCGACGATACAATTATTATTTAGTAATCGGCATAAAGCTAGCATTTTATTAAGCACTAAGACAGTCATCTACGAATAGGTAGTAAAAATTGGAAAGGATAAATAATTTCATGAAAATTAAAATCAAACGTTATAAGTGAAAAGTATAAAGGAATATGTTATACAAATTGCAAAAATAATAAAAGTTTGTTATTAGGTTATTGGAGGCAAGATAGTCTGTTCAATTACATCCCACAAGTTATTATTTCAATAAGTGGAATACCAACATCCTTTACAAAACTTCGAGTTATCAAGTACATTATTAAGATAAAAATCAAAATGAACCAAACTTGATTGAAGAACCGGATAAATTGTCGTAAAGATCGTTATCGTAGGCTCGTTGACGCCTAATCACCACACAAAGGGGTGGGAGCATTCCCAGAATTAGTTAATACGATGATTGGACTCAGTCTGTCCCTATTCATCCCGTCTCCATGTCCTTGCCCAAAACTAAATGGTAAACTATTTAAGTAAATCTTTTAGTTTCGTTTATTAAGTCTACACGTTGCATACCTACCAAGTTATTTCAACAATGCGGGTAAGGATTTTATTTTACCATACATACATAAGTACTTATTTCTATTTTTGTTGTATATTGTAACTTTACTTTCTAATTTCGCTTTAAGATTGGAAGTATCTTTATGCTATGAAAGTCATTTTTCATATCAACTTATTCGTGTTATTGTGTGCTTATCAATTAGTAACAGTTGCTTATTTCATAGTAAATTTCTTAATGCTTGTTTAAAGTGTTAGTTTTATTTTTTTCATTGAATAATTTAGGTTATAAAAAGTATTATTTCTATAACTTTTTTTATGTAGGAATTCGTTACTTGTAAAAGTTTGCTGTAATAGACAATAACTACTAATTATTTTGGGTTCTCCGTTCAACTTATGTTATATTTTTAAAAATTCTGAATATAAACTTTAAACAAGTGTGTGATACGCAGCTCTCCCACTACGATTCCCTTTGTCTAGTTTTTTACTAAAGATGCCTATGTATTGGACTGAAGTGATTCTATTTCGAAGTGCACAATAACCTCTAAACCACTTTGGTAAAGTTATTTCTTTCACTAATTGGTTATTTATATCACTAGTTAAGCATATACTAATACTTATACATTTTCCAGCTATTGCTCCTTATTCTCGTCCTAGGAAGTGCAAGTATCGTACGTGCCGTGCAAATGTCAGATGGTCAACTCGAGAGGGCTTTAGCAGATAAACCCACAATGCAAAGACATATAAGATGTGCTCTCGGTGAAGGACCATGTGATTCGGTTGGAATACGACTACGAAGTAAGTTTTTTAATATTATGAATTTTTATAGAATTTTCTTTAAAAATGTCATTAAAGAATAGTCATATAGTTAAACAAAAAAAAGAAACTCTTAAAATGATAGCATATTTTGTAGAAATACGTATAAGTATTTTATATTTCCACTAATACGATCTGGAAAACCACGTAACAAACACAATGAAAACAACATACCTTTTTAACGGATACATTATGAGGAAGTTCTTTAAAAATTAAAAATAATGTATTATTTTTCAGCATTAGCACCGCTTGTGTTGCGGGGCGCTTGCCCTCAGTGCTCCGTGCAAGAAACGCGGCAAATTCGTCACACTCTAGCCTTTGTGCAAAGGAATTACCCATGGGAGTGGGCCAAAATTGTTCGGCAATATGGTTGAACCATAAATAAAACAGACTTAAATTGTTAATTATTTATACCTTCTCTATTATAGTAACATACCCATTAAAATATACTTTACAACATATCTGTCAAAATTTACCGTCATTTTAGCTTATATGAATTGTATTTGATATTTGGAGTACTGTTTATTATTATCGTTTTGTTAATTACCTAATTAATACCAAACAGTATTTAGTTTACTTAACATTAATGATCAGTCTAAGGAACACAAACAAAAACACATGAATATGTAACTAGCACGCGTTAAATTAGATTTACTTAAATTAATACTACGCTTATTTTTTGTATTTTCGTTGACTTACGGACATGATTAGCGGATTACCTAATAATATATTTGTATGAATTGCCAAATTGCAATTAAATAGCAATAAGTATAACAACAGATTTTTATTTTCATTTTATCACGTAACATGACGTTCAAGTCGATGCTAGGTCTACGTAGAGGGGAGTTGTTAAGTAAGAGCTTACGGCATCAGCTGCTGGCCCGGCATTCTCTCGAAACATACGCTGGCTGCACACCTCTTTCGCGAATTCGCCGTAAAACATTTAGTAATCAGATCCGGGTCTAAACAAACGTAGGAAAGTAAAAGTGAATTGTGCGACCACAGAATGCAGGTAAGCTACGCTGTTGAATATATTTCCTCAACTTTCTTGTATGTCATATAAAAGAGGTCACTAATCGAACTGTATTTGGTGTCGATGACTTGAATTGCATATTTTTTAAACATCATTCAAGTTTGACGATTTCTCTTAGACGATTAAGAAACATTGGTATGTTCCTCATTATTCAGTGCTCTGCCGTAGCAGTCATATTAGTTTTTCAAGTTAGTGTTTTATATATATATATAAAACACTATGTACATAAAAATTATGGCCACTATATGTATTATTAAATTGTAACCAAACAAGAATAAATACAATGTCCATAGTACGATTAAGTACAATCATTGTATATTCAGAAAACAAATCGACTTTGCATTGGGGTTTTCCCAATTACATCGCTCCTGATTGCAAATGAACCTCGGACTCGAATAACTTTCATATGCAAGGTAGAACGATAAGGCAAGTTTAAAAGAAGAAATGCCGCCTTATTAATGAGTACTTACAAGTATGTACGTATTCGTAATCTTGGTGGCTGAAGCATAATTATAATCATTGAACCAATTATAATGTCATTATATTTATCAAATACGACTCCCGAAATGATGGGTACCTTAAAATATAATACCATCGTAACACAATGAGATAAGGTACTAATTATATATACAGAAATATTTGAGGTTCTTACTAATATTTATAAGATAGCTGAAGAATACATATGCTCAAATTTTAACAGAGTTCATATTAAAGCACCATTAAAAATATGGCTTTTGTCTAATTTACAGAGTGTTTGGGGACTGCTCCCGAAAACGAAGATAGGTGATAGTACTAATGACACCTTTGATGAAGAGACGGAATAAAATTTGGTTCTGACTAAAAAAAAAATATTTTTAAAACGTTTTATTAGCGTTATTTTGCTCCATAATGTTAGTCTAGCTGTTTTTGTTATCATACTTCATTGCTGGTTCTTTTTTTTAGTAAAGTAATGTAGTTTTTATGAATATATCGTTTCATTTAGTTGTACTTACAAGGTAGAGCGTAAATAATGCTAATAAAAAGTGTTAAAAATATGTCTTTTTTTAGTCAGGTTCGATTTTTTCGTTAGTACTATCACCCGTCTTCGTTTTCGGAAGCAGTCCCCAAACATCCTGTATACTAGACAAAAGCCATATTTTAATCGTACTTTAAAATGAACTCTGTTAAAATTTGAGCATATGTATTCTTCAGTTATCTTATAAATATTTATAAGATCATAAAATATTTCTGTATATGTCCCAACAGCGAACCAATTTACTTATTATTCAAGCAATTTGCGTCGAGCCATGTCAATACCACACAGAATGTCACTTCATATTTTATTTGTTATTGTAAATTTAATAGTGATATTTCCGCTGCACCTTCAAGGTTGATAAGTAGGTCGCAAAAGCAGGTGTCCAATTTATCTTTTCCTGGTCACAAATTAAGTACGAAATTACAACAATACTAATCGGTCTTGACTATTACGTTGTTTCGGAGTACCTATGTATCCCTGCATATTTAATAGTTAATTTTCTACATATAGTTTAATTTAAAATTAGACCGACATATAATATTATTATACTAAAATAATAATATATAAACACAGAAGGAAGGCATCCAAGTTCATTATCCTGTAAATCTTGGTACAAGGATAAATTTTGCGATAATACAAAACTGGTTTGAATGTAAAGCTGGATGGTTGTTCTTGGGATTCGATTGTTGATACACAAACAAAAGATGATTGAAAAATGAGGATGCTTTTATGGTGTTTGTAAAGAAATAAAATAAAATTATTGTTACTTTTAAACGTATAGGTACCTAGATCTGTAATAAGTTTTCGTTAGGAACTATGCCAAGTTATGTTTGTTAAATATTTTATAATTAAGTACATATGCCTAAACTAAACTATGAAATGTAAATTACATTCAATTAATTATCAGCCAACGCCCTTATAATATTTCCAATGTACCTGCAAATGCATGTGTAATAATCGAGGATTTTTTAATTATCTTACAAAGAGAATGTGTTCAACGAGCGTCATTCACACTATTGTCTTCAAACCATACTAATTCATTTGGGTCAAGGCGAATAAATTTTCTATTTTGTCAAAGATTTTCTCATTGCAAAATAATTAACAATACGCTACGCTGTATTTTACAAACAAGGTTTTTAAACTACTTCAAGCGGCACTATACCTATTAAAAGTAATTATTTGGACGGATTTATTAACAAGATAAACTTGAAAGCTCATATTCATTTAGCTCCAAAGAAAAGATTGAGCACGTAGAGAATGAGACATTTATAAGCAGTTCTAACTTTGTTTAACCACATACAACATATGTACATATACATACAGGATCTGTGAAGGAAGTTTACATAGCTTTGTCAAATAAGTTATATTTAATAGACTGAGTTTTAAGAATCATATTATTTGCAAATACAAAGCATACTAATTTATACCTTCATGGCAGGAAAGGCTGCCTAACAATCATACTCGTACATAAGTACTTATTAATTATGCGCTAGGTTTTGTAAATAATTTTATTGTTTCGGGTATCATTAGATTTCACCTATCAATAATTTATCTCATTGATATTTAATCAGTATACTACGATTCTACTGAAAGTATTTAGGTACTCTATTTGAAAAAAGGTTAAAAGGAATTGCATTTACATAACTTGTAACAAAACGATTACTACACCATTTAATTTCAAAGCACGTATTTGTACGGCAATGGAATCAATTTAATGTTGATTCAGGGACGTAATATGTTTTAGATAATAATACACTCTATATGCAATGTTAAGAAAGATTGATGCTCTTTGTACTCTATAATCAGAACACCGCAAATCTCAGGATATAGCTAAATACAATAGGCTTCAAGTTATGGCTGTCTTTAACTAAACTCATAAATACGAGTTTTATTACTAGAGTTCTGACGTCATCAAAGATGAAACACTCGGGTCATAGATCTACCTTGGGCTTTTTGCTTTATCTGGGTCAAAGGATACAGGTTTATCATTGCGAGGTCAGATCTTTCAAAGTTTGAGGAAACCCTATAAACTTTCAACTATTATGTAATATTTATAATGACTTATACCAAATTATACAAGCATAAATTGCAGTATTAACAGGTACAAAAGAAACTTATTAGTATAGTTTAAATGTATCGAGTTCATAGTGCATCGTAGAGAAAAAAAAGGAATGAAAATTAATACCTTTATGACAAACCATAAATAAGGTCATTAGAAGCGCAAACTCGTTTTTTGTTGTCAAGAAACTTATATTTTTGTTTAATTTTTCAGATCACATACGTTCTTGTATTCTGCGCAGTGACAGCTATTTGTGTCGCAGAAACGCAACGCCCTCAAGTATCAGATACTGCACTCGAAGACGCCCTCAATGACAAACGTTTTATACAGCGACAATTGAAATGTGCCCTTGGAGAGGCACCATGTGACCCAATTGGAAAAAGGCTTAAAAGTGAGTAAGCCCAGTATAATTATACTTCAAACGTTAAATTATTACTACTACAAACGTTGAATACCATTTTTTTATGTTTATTATCAACCGAAGAGCATAGCTTGCTTGACGAAGAGAGAAATCTGAAGCTTTAAGGCGAAAGTACTACTACTATTAATTATAAACCTCGTGGTATGATTTGATACTTTATTTTACAGCATTGGCGCCCTTGGTTCTCCGTGGCGCTTGTCCTCAATGTACGCCTCAAGAAACTAAACAGATACAACGAACCCTCTCTTATGTGCAGAGAAATTTCCCACAGCAATGGGCTAAAATTGTGCGCCAGTATTCTGGTTAGAAGATAATACTTACAATAAGTATAAACTTAAGGATTTAATAGCAATATTATGTCTTCAGTGAAGAGTGTGATATATATATATTATATAATATACATGAAGAATATTTATTATAATTATTTACTTATAGTCACTTTGAATTTTTAATGATATACTTAAAGTACATAGCACGATATGTAACAAAATAGAAGATGAAACATTTTGTAAATATGTACTTATTTTAGAATAATAGATAATAACAATAAGTTTAATGTATATATACATGAAATCTATTTTACAATATTTATTTCAAAATGATGCCGTTTTTAATAGACGTAATATTACATATACTCTCAAAAGTAAAAAAATTAAATCTTGATTAAATGGTATCTCATGACTGAATAATCGGGTTATATAATAATAGGTTAGTAAAAATCTTAATAAAAATCTTCAAACACTGGTATCGGTTTATCCTTTAACATAAATGTCTAGTGACAACAAGCCCTCTTTAGTTTTTATTACTGAATAACACATACTCATTTATTACTTTCTAATGGAGTTACGTTATTTAGTTTACACTCATCTGTTAGTTATAAACTATGAAATATTTATATTTCAAATTGGTAATGAGAGCCGATATTTCCATTCTAAACTAGTGCAAAAGATAACTTAGTATGAAACTCTCCAAATTTCATAATTTAATAATGGTCTATTTTAGAAGTTAGAAAACATATTGTAACAATTGAGAAATATGCACATAAAAAACTAACGGAACCAATTGCAGTTTGAGTCGTTACGTCTTACGCCACTGTTGACTGATACTTTTTCCTGGTTCAGCAATGTGTACAGTTGCCCTCTCGTAATTCAATCGCTCCTAGCATTGAATGAGCATAATAGTTTGTTATTACGTATTTTCACGACATATTGACAATCTAATAATATTTACTATTTGATCATTGGATAGAACTACACTAAAATAGATAAACATTGTGTGGGATTTGGTTTGTTTCAAAATTCTTTCAACAGCCATAAAAACAACCGGAAATATAGATAAAGATTCAAAAGTGCTGTGTCATAAAAAATATATATTTTGCACTGTTTGTAGAACTATATCCGAAAACACTTAAGGCTAAAAATAACGCAAAATGCGTATAAACTATACACCTATTATGCCTTATTAGGCAGAATGAAGATAATCAAGTACTGCTATATTAACATTTTAAATATTTTTATTTGAGCTAAAGTACCCGGGCTGTTTTATGGAATAACTATTTAACCAACGGTAAAAACAATCTATACCAGTTGATAATAAATAATAAGATCTAAAATAAAATTAAAAATTTAGACATACAGAAACTTCTGACATATGTGATAATGTGATATGTCACATTTGACAATTTGTTATTAGCGAAAAGAAAAAATCCACTGCTATTAAAAAGAGTTAAGACACATTAAATATAAATATAGTTTTAGTTAAACTGACTTTGTTGTATTTTTAATTAGCACACAAAATATTTATAGTGAATACATTTTTAATAAAAAAATATAACCAATTTTGATGATGTAAATGCTCTGAATGCGGCTTGATAATAATTACTATTTTTCGTATGGCAATATCAAAGTTATAAAAAATTTGCTTTTACACTATTTCTGAGTATTGGTACATGCTGACGCTGTCCTCATAATTATTTCCGCTTTGCAGTTTAAATCCTTTTTTAGTATTATTGTATAAATTCAAGAAAATAAATAAGTTTAGTCATAATTTTATTATTTTAAAAATATCTAATAGTCTTTAATTATTAAACCGGTCTGAATTCTAAGCCTAAAATATGATAATAAGTACTTCAAGTCAGGTCTACCAATAGAAATCTCTCATGTAATAATATCGTACGCAGTCGGTGAATTTATTTACAGTATTATTTTGGAACTTGTATCGTGATTTGAAAACGAAGTCTCGTGTTTGAGTTAATACAATTTAGCGAAAAACAGTTGCAACTGGATTTGACGTGTATTTGTGACTAAAAAACAAAATGTTATGGTGACAGGTTCTCCAGTTGAAGGAACTGAAGAAAATATGGTCGTGCGTGTCGCTTGAATCCTGATGGAAAATATGTGTGAAGAGACTGAATTGAGTTATTTAGATGGGGACGTCGTGTGGGTGAAATTGGGATCTTGCTGGTGGCCCGGCGAGGTAATAGGCCCAGAGAAGCTCCCATCAGATTTTCTCCAATCATTTCGAAAACCACCAATAGCTGTTGTTAAATTCTTTCAGGAAGATTCATAGTAAGTATGGCATTTATTTTTAATTAACTTTTTACATAAATGATGTTATGACCTAACAAGTATTTCTTTGTTTTGTAAAAAAGACTCAAAATTAAATAAGTTTAAAACTATTATAAATTAATTTTGTAATATTTATTTTTGATCATCCAAATATAATAAACTATATTTTCAGTGAATATGTCAAGAATCACAATGCAATTTATAAATATGAATGTAGTCGGAAGAATGAATTCATTCAAAAAGGACTATGTAAGTAAAAGCCAAATTTAAAAATCTAAATTATCTTATAATAATCAATAAGAAGAATGATATACATAGTGGTTAATTTTGCCTATATTAAAGTAAGCCATTAAATGCCTTGAAAGTTCTAGTTAATTCTAATGAAATACTTTATTTTCTTTAAATTTGTTCATAATATGGTTGTTGATCTTACATCTCAGCAATTCTTTAAAATATATGTTGTTGTTCTTCTTCTATCTATGTTAAGTTTTAAATGTGAAAAACGCCAAACATAAAAGAACAAAATTATGTTAGATTAATTTTTCAAATATAAGTTTTTTTTTATTTACTTTTGCAGATCTTTATAGAACAAAACATGGTCTTATGGAGAAATTTCCTGAGGATGTTATCCGTGCAGAAACAGCTGTTGGTGGTGATATTGAAATTTTAACTAGAGATGAGTTTCAAGAAACCAAGAAAGAAAGTTACGCTGGTCTCTTTGGTGATCCTAAAAAAAAGACTCCAAGCTCTAATAAAAAAGGTATGATTAAGGCCCAAATCATAGTAATATTTGTATACAAGTAAGAATAAATGTATTAATCTGCTTCATTCTATTTTGGAATAAAGGGTTTCTCTTATATATCCTGTTTTATATATTTTTGCTTCGTTCTATTCTCTTATTCTGGTCGGTAATAATTTCATCACCCTCAAACATATCTTATTAATACTAAACATTATTGTTTTGGATATACGTTATATATAGAAGATTAGTCTGTAGAAAAAAAAATTCTAAACAAAAAACTATTACTTCTTTCAGGAAAGAGCCTGAAAGCAAAGTCTCCAGATTTCTCTAAAACTCCAATTAGAAAGGTATTAACTATTTGTATTTATTATAATAATTGCATTATGTCAGTCATACTAACTCACAATACTATTATTTCTTTTTCAGATTAGAGAGAAGGCCAATTATCAAGTACATATATTACTTCAGGGTTCTAAAACACCTATTCAAGCTGAGGAAACAGCATCATCAACCAGTAGAGCGGGTTCAGAACCACCTGAAGAGAAGCCACAAGAAGAAAAAGCTGAATCATTTAAACAAGATTTCTCATGTACTCCCACAGTTTCAAGTTCTGGTATATATGCTTGTCATGCTTGTCCATTTTCTACTTCACGACTTAATGTTTTGATTTTACATAACAAAACTCATAGTGCTACCTTTACACCCTACATACCATCACCAATAAAGAAAAAACCTGTAAAAGCAACCAAATCATCAAAAACTTCAACAAATACCTCAAAAGCTCAGAAGGCACGTAAACCGCGACAGGAAAAACTTGACGAAAATTTGTCTAATAAACAGGGACAAAAACGAGAAGCAGAAGAGAAAAATGAGGTCTCACTTGAAGTTAAAAAAATTAAGACAGACGAAGAAATCAAAAGCAGTTTGCTAGCTGACTGGGATGATGGAGATGAAGATTCAAATGAAGAATCATCTACAATTGCTATGGCAGGGTCTCCAGATGTACCTGTGGCTGCTGGGTCACCAGCAGTACCAACACCTGCTGAATTACCTAGTCCACAACATACAAATCAATTAGAGGCAATTTCTGATAATAAAAGAGATGAAAATGTACATTTGGACAAACCAGAATCATCAAATGATGCTAAATATGAGTTTTGTGAAGATGAAGATTGGCCTGTAGAAGCCGACGCGGGTAGAAAAATCCCTCGTGTTAAGCCATTAGTACGAAAAGAAGAAACAAAGAGTGTTAGTATAGATGAGAATGATATGGCTCGAGAAGTAGCAGAACTTCTGAACAAAACTACTGTCCCAGAATTGCCATCAGCTCCAGAACCTTTGAAGGTAGAGGAAAATTTTCCGGAGCCTTCAATTGTAAAATCTCCGGATAAAAGATCATCGGGAGAAAGTGGTCCCCCAGAGCAAAAAGAAGACGGCAATCTTCATCCACCAAAAACAATTTTTAAAACTAAAACATTTTTTCGTAGTAGACATTCAAGAAGTCAAGATGCAATAGGGAAATATGTAGCAGAACAATTAAATGCAGCTGAACGGCTTGACATGATTGATAATGAATTAAATGGAACTGAAATGACACCATCACCAGAGCCAAGAATTTCTTCACCAGTTGAACAGATTAAAGTAACACGCCTTGCACCTAAAATTCAACTTAAAAAAATGAAAGCAGAAGCAGCTCAGTTATGTGAAAAAGGAAAATATGAATCGGAAATATTGAAAAATGAGTTAAGAAGCCCATCGAAAACAGAAACTTTAATTCATGAAAATTGTGAACCAACAGATGGGATAGAAAATAAAGGAAGTCCCACTCTGGAACAATCTTGTGATATAAATAAGAATGATGTTGATATATCAGATATTAATGAATGTTTAATAGGAAATAATACTGAAAAAGATGTGAATGACATTTTGAAACTATCTAACAGTGCACTTAAAGAGTGTATTAAGGAAGGTGATTTGGTAAATCCAACTGAGGCTACTAAAAAACACAATACAAAGATAAAAGCTGCTACAACCCCAACACCTATTAATGTAGATAAATCATATATGAACGAGTCCACAGCATCGGCAGTAGATGCATTATTGAGTGTTTCAAGAGATCCTGATAGAGTTACAAATGTTATTAGTGATGATCCCCCAGAAGATTTGTTTGAAGATGATAAAGATAGTTCCGGTGTTACTGAAATTAATGAAGATATGGAAATGTCTGACTTACCTATTCAATCAACTGAAATAAAGAGCTTAAGCCCCGTAAAAGAGATTTTGTCATCAGGAGTAGAAACAGTATCTATACCAGCAACATCAGAGACAATATCTTTGAATAAAGAAAACCTTGAAAACAAAGATGCAATTCAGGAATTTACGGAAAGTACCCAAAATGATAAAGAAGAATTACCACATGAATTACAAGTAAATGTTGAAGATACTAAAAAAGACACTAATATTCTAGAAATTGTTACCGATAACACTCTGACTGAATCAGATTTACAGGTTGCAGAAGCTTTAATAAATTTGCCTTCTACAACTATTCAAAATAAAGTGTCTATTGATTGTGAAGATAGCACTCCAGTTAATAATGAGCCAATAAATGATGTAATAAAAAACAAAGATGCTTTTGAACCCTCTATGATTAAGCAAAAATCGAATGAAAAATTGTTTGATGACAAGAATTCAATAAATAAAAGTCCTGTTATAACAAACAACATTAGATTTGAAAGTGAAGAAGAGAAAAGTGAAAATTTAAATGCGGCGCAGTCTTTGGTACAAATGTCAGAATCAATTGACCATAAAATTAATATTACAGAAATCAAACCTATAAGTAAGAATGATGTAGAATCTAGAGTGTTTACTAACAAGAAAGACATTAGTTGTGTTGATAATAAATCTGACGCTAGACTAAGTCCAAAAGTGGCTGACGTTAAAAGTGAATCATTGAATGGAAACTCCGTTAAACCAGAAACGACGTCTAAACTACTAAAAATCTTAGAAGAACCCTGTACCTCCAGAGTTCCCATCACAAATAGTGCAGTCAATAAAAAAATAATTGTACCCAGTAAAGAAAAAGTTTTGAATATTGAGGTTACGAAATCACCAATTAAACCAAAACAATCAACGAAACAAAAAATTATAATACGGCGTACAACACCACATAAGACTTTACTTAACAACGTAACGGAAGTAACAACTCCAGATAAAATTATTTTGTCGCGTACAAATAAACCGTCTGAAGATGGATCATCTATACAAAGTTACACAATTCAAACCACACCGGACGTTCCAGTTGACAAAAACACAATAATAATTCAGCAAAAAATAAGAAAAATTACGAAACCTGCTCCGAAGTTGCAAAAAATTAAACCGCAAACAAGTATGGTGTCTTCAATAATAAATAATAAGCTTCCAAAAGAAATAATTAAGCAGAATGACACTGTTTTTGATATAAATTCTATGCCGATTGTACTTTCTGATGATATTTTAACACCAGAAAACATTGAAAAAATGCCTATCGTTATGTCAGATGGTAATATTTTAACGTCTTCATCATCGTCAAAGATAACTAAGAACAAAAAAATTACTAACAGTGATAAAATTACAGTAACATCTTCGTCTACAAAGCCTGATATTAAAGTAGTATCGACACATCACTCCGCCCATGATCTTAACAAAGTGACAACTCCAAATATATTGTCCAAATCGTCTAAAATAAGGTCACCTAAACCTATGTTAATAATAGATAAAGCAACTGGGAAACAGAAGCTTATCATGACTAAGTCTGAGCCTTCTATTAAGGAAATGAAACAGCCCTCTAAATTAATACAAACTATTCCTCAGAGTAGTGCAAAAACGGAAAAATTTGTTATTTTGCCATCACCTTCTTCTCCACGGCCAACTAAAACACAAAAAATTGTCATAGATCCGCAAACTAGAAAAGCACACGTTGTCGTCGGTAAAGCACCAGTAACGGGCTCTATACCCGATAATAAACCAGTTTCAGCTAAATTGATACCCCCAACTTCAGACACGAAAGCACCTGGAAACACTGTAATGATCATTACAAATGCACAAGGAAATCAGTCTAGGATCGTTCTAACACCTGAACATGAAAAAATTTTATTTCCAAATAAACAGCAACCAAACGTGTCACAGCTAAAAACGATATCGCACCGTGTATCGAATACTTCAACACAGCAAAAAAGTATCGTAACGACAGTTGCTCCAGCTAAAACTCCTACTAGAATTATTTCAAAACAACAAAAAAGTGCTATAATAACTTCTAAGGGACAACTCATAGTCGGTGGCCGTTTAGCGGCTACAACACAAAATATTGCACCGTTGCCAGAGATAAGACCGGCGTCCAAACGACTTGCTTTCGAACCGAAAAAACTTGCTCCTGTGATTCAAAAAACCGAACCTTTAATATTATTACAAAAATCGGGTGCAGTTATGCAATTGACTGCAGCGCAATTTGAACATTTGCAAAGAACGGGTCAGATTATTCAAAAAGTATCTATACCTCCTCAAGATAATAAAGTTGTTGTTCAGAAAACTATAACAATGTCGCCGACCGAGTCACTCATCCCTGTTCAGAAACAAAGAGCGCGAAAACAACAGACTGAATCATCCACACCAATAAAGAAAATTAAACACGAAAGAGCTATAGCCCCCGCCCCACCGGCACCATCTATACCTGCTCTGACTCCAATATGTTCAACAACAAACTTAACAGTCACTTCAAATGTTAGTATTTCTAATAATATTGTAGCTTCAACTTTTTCAAACATGGACAATTTTGAAGAGCTACTTCCTACTACTGCTATTGCTCGACCAAACGAGCCAGTATCTCAACCTGAACCAGTAGCACAAACTTCTGCGGCACCTCTCTCAGATGGACAACTGCTGGCAGTACCTGGAGAACACTTCGGAGGGCCAATAGGTTCGTTTTACCTCTGCGTCGAAGATAACGGCTCTTTCACTCCTATAGACAATCGACCTTTGGTGCTAGAAAATAATCAATTGGTACCTATGGCCGAGTCAGTTCCCGTGCTGACACCTCAACCAGAACGTAGAGATATATTAGAGGCTGCACTTGCTAATAGCGACGTGTTTCATGCTGATACTACTCGTGACGAAGCCCCAGACTTTCGGGATCTTAATGCGAATGTATCTGTTCACTGTCGAGTATCTGAAACAAGTACAACACTCAACCAACCAATAATGACGCCAGTTGAAGTTCCAACAAAAGTGGACTCTGAGCCCGCTGTGCCATCGAGTTTAGACGACGGATTGGCAGTAATTGGTGTCACACCTCACTCAGTGCCTACGTCACTGGAATTACCGATAACAGTCACAGACCCACGAATAGCACCTAAGACGACTGATCCATTAAGTAACAATAACTACAGACCTTCGCTATTATCCTCCCCCAATACTGAGATGACTTTTATTGTTACGGAAGAACCAGACATTTCTTTGGGGAAAACGAGGGTCGTCGGGCCTATTTCTATGCCTTTGTTAACTGAGGAAGAAGCTGTTGGAAAATCGATGCCTATATTAATAGACGAGATAACGGAAAGGACAGTGTCATCAGTAGAATCAACAGTAGGTTCGCCGTCGTCTATTGACATTCGAGAATCTGAAACCGAAGATGGCAGTCAATGGCCGAAGAGATTGCTGACACCCGGCTCAGATATATCAGAAGCTTCCGTGGAAATCCCACTTCAGCCTGCAATTCAACTGTCTACTAGCGATTTGTCTCATCATAATAGTTAATTTATAGCGAATATTCTGATTCAAACACAACATAAGCATTATTAATTAATCTGAGAAGATTCATAGATTCTTTACAGTTAAAAGATACAATGTGCAATAGAAGTCGTTTTTATGATATCATGAAGAGACAACGCATGAATTGATTGGACCATGTTATGGATGTATAACGATAATAAAATCATAATTTTGGGCTGGTTTTGTATTGCACTACTTAATGGATAAATCTACCTATAATATTACGGTTACTAGGTAAAAATCATGTGCAATGTTGGAAACATGCACAAATGTAAATATCACAGGCATCACTGATGTTTTATGAGGTATCTATCTCTGGACTTTTTTATTAGTTGTAAATGCACTATGCATATAAATTTTAAGAATTATTATGATTATTGTAAATTAAAATTTATATTATAATAATAATGTTGAATCATATTTGTAATATATGAAAGTTAATATTGTACTATTTTTTTATGTCCGATAAACTTTGAAAAATTTAAAATTTCCACATTTTATTACCTTTCATTAAACTATTATGTTTTAAATATGCATTTGATTATATTTATTACCGACTTTTCGTTTGTATATGTCCGCCACTCGGGCTAGGCCGGAAGAGTAAAGTTGTAATTGAATTATAAGCGAGTATCGTAGCATTATCGTTAAGTACAATATTTGTTAAAATAAATTCAAAACATACTGTCAAAAGCACATTAATTTGTGTGATCTATGTCAAGATATATAGAACTACTAAGATGAAGTTAACAACTTCTGTGTAGTTTAAGGTTTTAATAAATAAAATACATTTAATGTATCGTTTTATTTTTATTCACCGTACTTGCTGTGATATGACATGAAATATTATAACTGAAATTATATCAATGCCAAAATGCTTAAATGAATATAAAACAATTGTGAACAATTAACATGTGTAACACATGAGCAAATTTACGGATTAATTAAACGTTTCATCTTATCTATAACTACATACTACGGTAACAATTTCTAATTTATAAATTCGATTTAAATAGCTGAAGGTTACAACAAAATTGTACGGTTTACAACTTAACCTATAATACTTTATTTTCATATGTTTATAATTTCTAACTTGCAATATATTTCAGTTAAAATGATTGTAAGTCAAGTGACTTTACAAATAGTAGTCACTAACAATTATTGCTATTATTTTGTTTATTTCATAAATAAAATATGATTTTAAATAAGTATAAAAGTTTTTGTACAATTATGGACAAACTATCTACATCAATACCTATTAAAATATCACATACGGAACAGGACTTACCTAACATTTTTGATTTGGAATAGCGAATGTCACAAATGAGTGACGTTCTCATAATTAGAAGTTATATTTGTTAATTGTTCAGGGTAATTTATCTTATGGTTATTGATAGTCATTCTTAATGTGTATTGTATTATTGTAAGGCCTGTCGCGTAGTGTTGGGCAGGAAGAGGCACATCAGACCACCACTGGCGAGCAGCACAGCCACGATGAAGGTTGGCGCTGGGCAGTACGTATCTAGCAGAGTGGCGATTACCACGTTTCCGATAATACCGCCAAGACGTGCTGCCACCATTGAGACCGCGACACCAGTTGCTCTGTAAGGTTTTCAAAAATTTTTATACTTTGTCTATGTCCGTTACACTCCTGGGGCACACTTAGTCTGCCCATGAACGCATGTAGGGTGCTATCATGCTCTTCCAAAAGATATTTTTATCAAAAAACAATTTAAACATATAAATGAAATTCAAGTATCTAATTCTAATGATAATATGAATAAAACTGATTTTTCACAATATGAATATATGAAGAATTTATAAAATCTCTGTTTGTCTCGGAAACAATTCGGGGGTTAGTTGGAAAATCACGATTTTACGGATAATTATAACGGCTGCACCGATTTTAATGGGGCTTTTACTAGCAGATTATTGAAGTTAAGATGCGTATGATAGGCTATATACTTTTGCTTGATCACCACCGATTATCCGTTCGTTGTCTACATTTATCGTATACATACATATAGTAGCAAAAGTTTATAATTCAAATTATATGTTACACATTTGCATCACAGATAATTTTAAAAAGTGGAATAGTTTATATTTACCTTAAGTTTGTTGGAAAGACTTCTGTAATAAGGCAGTCGAGAGACGCGTTACCGCAAGATATGACCGAGCTGAATATCGCACTCACTATCAAATTGTTGGTTTTGTTGTACACGAAGTACATAGCAGCCGAACATAACCCAGCCGAGAATGTAGCAAATACTGAAATTTTTATAAAATAATAAAAAGGCTAGTGTGTACTTTCAATCTACTCGTATACATAAACAGTATCGGGCTTAGGCGACCACGTTAAGTTCGTACACAAGCATTATATTAAAATAATATGAGTTAACGCTATCTTATGCAAATATTACTGACGTTACAAGATATTCTATAAAAGCAAATTTTGGCTTATGTTAAATCATTTTGTAAAATAGTCGTTTTTGCCCCAAGTGTGACTAATCTAAAGAATAACAATGTGTAAATTGAGCGTTCAATGTAGGAATTGATGCATACCTAAAAAGAACTTCCTCCCAAGCCGATCCATGCCCAGTACCGCGAAGATGTTCGATGGTATTGCCGCGGCTACAGTGATAAGGGATTCCATGAAGACATCAGAGTTAATGTGCGAATCGCAATGGGCCTCCGCCGAGTGTGTACCGTACTTTGTCACATATTCTGTTACTTGACAAATATCAGCCTCGGCGTTATCATGAGTGCGGGACCATTCATCGAAACGATTAAACATCTCCGGAAACCACATCATTAAACCGTAGTATCTGTGGATAATATTTGTATGGTGAGAAACTAATTATACTAAAGTAGATGTAAAGGAGTCGAGTCAATGTTTTTATCACCTTTTGTCAGCTTCTAGTTGTCGATCGTATCATCATTTGATAGATTAATAATATGTTCATGTAGCATAATAGTCTCTTGGGTCTCATTTCTCTCATCGAAAACACATAGAAATCGGCTCAGCGATTTAGGTGAGAAATCGTATTAAGCAAACTCGCTTTAACTTTATAATATTAGTTATTTTAATGATATACATACCCGATATGGAATGTAAAGTTTATAGTGATAGAGATAGTTGTAAACTTTAAAATAGGCGGTACAAATAATTGCTTGCTGTGCTCTACAATGTCACTTAACATTCTTCTCAATTTAGACTTCGGTTCCTTAGGTTCGATTTGCTTCTCTTGTTTTGGATGTATCGAATCTTCTATAAGCAATTGCTTAACAGGATACTCTTCTTTACTTCGGCCGGTGTTCATCATGTAAATGCCTCGGAAAACTTCCAAAGCGTCTTCATGGCGACCAGTGGAGATTAGGAACTTGGGCGATTCAGGCAATAGAAATAGAAGTGCTGCTACTATGAACGAAGGCAGTGACATCACCAGCAAGAAAATGCGCCATGAATTGTAAATGAAAGCGCCAGTTTGCACGCCGATTTCTGTAACGAAAGTCTTTATAAATTTATGGAAATTGTATGTTTTCGTTTTAGTTTCAAATATTCATAAGTAAAAATAAAATCTAGGGACTTTCCTTTCTTTAAACAACATTAATACGGTGTGCTTATTGAAATCAAATAAAACTATTACTTACCACTGGGTATAATAACCCAAGCTAGTCCTGCTACGAACAAGTTGCCTAATGTCCAGAATGCAGCCATGAAGCTCAACATAGCACCACGTTTCTTCTTGGGTTGAAACTCGGCGAAGTATGACCAGATTACAGGGCCTGAGCCTCCTAAACTGTAACAAATAGTTTTTCTAAATCTATTCGCTACGAGAACTGTATAGTTGCCGTGGATAGATAGCATTTGCTAAAGATCGTAATAGTCATATAAATTACATAAGTTGAACAGTTTTAACACTTACGCTGCGCCGTTGATGAATCTAAAGAGCATAAAGAGCTCATAGTTCTGACTGAAGGAGGAAGCGACGATGGCAAGTGCATTGATGATGGAAATCGCTATGAGCACGCGCTTACGACCAAGTGTGTCTGCCACAGAACCCCACGCGTATGCGCCTACCATCATACCGATGAAGATTATGCTGTTCAGCCATCCCTAAATATAAAAACACATCCAGAATCAAAATATATACTTTATCTGCTATATAACAAATACAAAAAATAACATAGGATCACATTTTTAAATAATAGATCAAAAATATGGAAAAGTTGTGAAGTGCTGTGCGCGTTTCGATTTTAGTCTATGAATATCCGAATACTCAAAACAAAAATAAGGCTAGCTGCAGAACGTCCTAAAAATGCCAAATGATGTAATATAGCTAATGCCTTAAGGTTGGCAACGCGTCGTCTAGATTTACTGATCTTGGAGGTCTTCATGGGCGACAGAAATCACTTAGTATAAGTGAACTGTATGCTTGTTTGCCTTCCTATCACATAAAAATAAATAAATCATTTATTTAAATAACAAAGAGAAAAGCATGGTAACCTATAATAATATATAATATTTTCAAAATAATTTTAGCTCGCATTAAATGAATCCTGCTGTTAAAACTACATGAACCAAACCCCATGATTGATATTAGTTTTGGCTGAAGTAAATATTTGTACAAAGCATGTGAGGAAAATTACCTTCAGCTATATTATCTTTATAGTGTATGATCTAAAAATTCGCACGCCACGAAATTATTTACACATTATGATATCATATTTTTCTAGGTAAGCCAGGAAAGGACATACTATAACAGCGAAATAACACAGGCTTTATAGGATTCCATACAATGGATGACTCGATTATATTATTTTTCGGTCTACTGGATTTCCCAAACAATTTTTACTTGGTAAAATATGATAATTGTCCGCACATTACGTACAAATGTTACTTTTTGTATAACATATAATTTTAAGAATAAATAATATCATTATTATATACCAATTTCGTATTTATTATTAAATGGCACATATGATTTGTGAATGGCACATATTTACATTAGATACTGAACTTTTTTCGTACTCGTTTTTAGCTGTTTGTAATTTTACCTTAGTCTCAGTTGTGAGGTCTAGGTCGCACTGTGCCGATGGCAGGATGAAAGACATAGAGATAACGTCCATCTCCTCGGAAGTGCTGACGAGGCCGCAAACGGCCAGCAGCAGGTAGTGAAAGCGGCCATATCCTAGAAATAAAACTTGTTTAATATCGTGACATGCTCTAGTGCCCTGAAACTAGATTTCGGATGTCTAACAAGTTAACATAATAGGTATATTCAATACCTTTATTGAGAACTAGCTTCTGTCAGCGCCTTCGCTCACGTCATTTCTCTTTTTACACACTGGGTTACAATATTGGACTTTTAGTAAGGATCCCTAATTTTTTTGAAAGTATAATAGCCATGTTCACTAGAGATAGTGTAGCTTTCTAACAGTGAAAGAATGAATCTTTGAAAGAAAAAATCTTTCTTTATAATACATATTAGTGTAGATACATTATCTTTAGTCGTGATTCATGAGTATTGACTATTAATTCACAAGCAGTGAATTATATGTTAACAACATATATTATTAAAACATTGACGAAATGCACCAAGGTCTTAAGCCAATAAATTTTAAAATGTCTAATTGTGTCTCCGCATATTAGCTTAATGCATTATATGTATGTAATTGTGGACTTTTAGGAATAAACACATAGTGGTGTAGAGTATTTTGTAATATTTAGCATATGATTCTTTTGCGAAGGCCTTAACACCCATTAAACCTAACTTGTGAACAACTTAAAATTCTTCATTGTTTAGAGGTCAGTGACTAAGTCAACGTAAAGTAAATATTCACGATGTTGAGAGGCTTTAGTAACTCGAGATTACTGAGATTTTGGGTATTTCTGTGTTTTTACTTAACCGCAACCGCGTTTGACTCCTTATGTAGGAAATCCTTCACCAAGACTTGAAAGGAAATCGATTACACGCCAATATATAAATCTCAAACGAATGTCTCAATCTATATTTATAAAATAAATGAAATTGTTGTATTATTATAGTACTTTTATTGAAGGCTTTAATAAGTTACCAAGCTTTTGTAATTCAGATTAAGAAGCTTTTAAACTATTATTAATACGAATTTTCCAATTATGATAAAAGCAATTACGCATAAATACGATCATAACAGTGTCACGCCACTGTATCCTGTACGAACATAAACAAAGCTCGCTCGTGTAAACGTGCTTCCAAGAAGAACATGTACCTATATGTTTACGACGTGTAACTTCTTCATGTCAAAGGAATGCAATGCGAGTAGTCGTCATTCATAAATCGAAATATTATGGTTTTCTCTCTTCGTGTTACTCCTCTATTTACATACCGAGGTCCTACTCTATCATTACACGTGACACGTTTATTGCGTAATAGAACGTGAAAAATGCAACCTTTCACGGCTTGTTGCGTCCACTGTATAGGTACAAAACAATTCTTAAAGCTCTTATCATATTTCTTCTAAGTGCCTCGTGATTCATTGTTTGTGTGGTTGGAATTTTTACTTACGGGTTAATTCGATAGCCTTTTCGAAGTCAGCCTTTTCAGTGTTACTACCCTTTTCGGGGTCGAATTTTGTTGGAGATTTCAGTGGAGGTAGGACGCCTAAAAATATACACATAACATAGATATATTTACACTGCATACTAAATGATGGCAAGTAAAGGTGTAATAATTATTCATATTTCGACTTGCAAATTTTAAAAATATATTGTCAGTACTTACCAAGCTCGGCAGTTTTCGAACCTGGTCCGTTTAGTTGGTGGTCAATTTTTACATCACAATCTGTAAATAAATCAGAGTACATAATTACTATACAGTAAAATAAAACGTATATTTATTTTAATGTATCATATAAAACGGCTTAAATGAAAAATTTCGTTAATTAAACTACTCTATTCATCATAGCATTTCTAATGAATTTCCATAAATTATGTGCGTGTGGTTTTGTGCTTTACACAAGTTGCGAATAATGTAATTAAATATCTGTAACATAATTATTGTCGAGTATCACGCATTTAAGGCTAGGTCAAAATGAAAGCTCACTGTGAAGTTTCTTGGGCCCAGGGTCAGTTTCTACCATCCTATGCGTGCGGGCAGCGATGTATGTCGGCGGCGCGCGGACTGTCACACAATCACTGGCTCGGAGTTCGATTCCAACGGCGGCCTGCTCGTCTAAAACATTTAAAGTATTATTACAAAGAAAACAATCGTTATTTAAATGTTTTATGGGACTAACAAGACAACGATTCGTCATTCCATTGTCTACGTTATGATCTTCATAATTCCTTTATGTTTTAATAAAATAGTTATATCACTAAAACGTTAAAAACATTACATTCTATATTGTATTTATTACTTGACTTCTTTTCGACCAAGATGTGTTTGATACCGGGACATTAAAATAGACTTCAAGTTTTTATACGTTTCTTCCAATACTTTTATTGGATTTTATATTATGCAATGGATTATACTCAATACTGGAAAGCCATGCTATTCAAAGTTCTAAATTTTTAGAAGCTGTGGTTTTGTATAAAATTAAATATACCTATCGCCTATTTCAAAATACTTGTGTGAATATATTTAGTGCAGGATTATAAGATCGTTGAGCTTTATGTGTTTTTTCAACAAACTTTAATGGCTGCATTGCTTACGTCAAAAGATGCTTTGCGAGTAACATTTTGCTCGTAAAATGTAAAAGATTCACAAATAGATCTTAAAGTTAATATTCATTTATTGCTTTAGAAAAAACATTTGCTTTGTAAATATTATTTTAGAGTTACATGTTAGAAGTTTATGACAAAGCACAACGAGAAAATATTCGAAAATTAGAGTACTTGCAAGACAAATATGAAATAAAACAAGAAATTCAAGCAACAACGGTAAAAGGGCCGTTACAAATCTCATTATCATAAAAAATACAGTTTATACGAGTGTAATCCGTTCCGATTTATACATGAATAAACGGGAACTGTATTTTTTTATCGAATAAATGTTAAGGTCTTTAAAAGTACGAGTAAATGTTAAACGGACACAAAATGTTCTCAAATTAATAACTTATTTCCTTTTAACAAAATATTTTAACTCATGATCTGGAATTTAAAACAAATTCAAAAAGAAGTGCTTTTATTAATTTGTACTTAAATTATCTCGATGAAATTTTATTAAAAATGCTATACATTTTGATTTTGATCTATGGATCAATCAAAAGTTTATGAAATTGGATATATTTAGGTATAATAGTTAGTTAGATAAAGTGCAAAGCAAAAATATTAATAACAAGCCCAGCTTTAACTAAATAAGAAGACTAAAAAAAATATTATGAGATTTATGATCTCAAAATATTTCAAATAAGGTATAGGTATGAGTTTACTAAATAAAATAACATTGACACAGTGTTTCGTTTTGCTTATAGTATAAACTGCATATAAAAATTAGTGGCATGTTTCTACGCTGGTAGTTATTTCGATCTAGTTGATAAAATCGTAAGAAAAATAAACAATTCATCCCATTCAATTACACAGTAGTTAGTTTATCATACATCATCATAACATCGGCTGTCGTGTGAATCGGTCTTGTAATGAAATTTTTACTATGTTCTTCCCTGTAGAGTAGCAATTGATTGCAGGAAGTGATTCTATTATCATATATATTTTGTTAGACAAAGCGAGTGCGTGTATGTAGGGATATTGTGTTATGATAGTCATCGACTGAGGAGCCAGCTTAAAGGAATACGAGATCTCTTAGTTCTATTTCAACTACTTTACCTATTCTATGCTGATGTGTCATTTATTTTGTTGATAATTATTATAAAATGCCCTGATTATATATAACATATTTTTACATTTTTAAAAATAGAAAAGGAAATAAAGTATTAGGGTTCGCTCATATTAGACAATAACAATCTCTATACTAACCGCTGTAAACAGACGGATTACTAAGAGTTCAAATTAAAAATACAGTCGAACCTGGATAAGCGAGAGTTCAAGGGAACACAATCTCATTCTCGCTTATAGAGGTTTCTCACTAACCCGAGTTTCTTGCTAATGCAGGTATATAGGTAGCGTTTCTCTCTTATAGAGGTACGCAGCAATAACAAGTCACATTCGACATATAAATACTTTATAAGAGTAGGTGTCAAGAT